>JAJJXC010000097.1:0-57451 GCA_022432385.1 Xylariaceae sp. FL1272
TATAACTATTAATTAATTTAAAGTTATTTTTATTAATTGTTATAAAATAATTATAAAAATAGAAATTATAACAAAGATTATAGCTTTTTTTATTTTTATTATAATTATATTTTATATATTATATTTGATTTTAACTTAAACGTTAAGTTTAAATTTTTTCGTAATATATTGACTAAATAGTTAAAAATATCGGATAATAGATTTTATTAAATAGTTTTAATTTATAATATAAAAAAACTATTTTAAAATAGTAATTTAAGTTTTATAATTAACGTATTACGGTTATATAAATATATAAACAATATTTTAATTTTTTTATACGTTAATAAAAAAGGTTAAAATAATAATAAAAAGCCTATGTTAAATATTAAAATAAAAATATAATAAAGCAAATAAAATATTTTATTAATATAAAACATAACGTAATAATTTTTATTAATTAAAACGTTTAAAATAAAATAATACGTAATAAATATTTATAAGCTATTAAAACAAGCCGGATTATTTAAACTTATTAACTGTTTTTTTTTAGTTTTATTTGTTTTTATAAAATCGGATTCTTAAGCTATATATATTATATTAATTTATCGATATTTTTAAAACTATTGTTTTTATTAATAACGGTAGCGTTGTTTTTAATAATATTTATAACGTTATAGCCGAGATTATATACGTTTATAATAAAATAGCCCGGATTTTTAAACGTAAAAATCTTAATTACGGTTTAAAAAATTAGGCGAAAAAAAGCATTTTAAATAAAATGCAAATAATAATAACTAAGTTTAACCGATTTCTATTTATATTTAAGCCGTTTTTTTATTTTAGTTAGTTTATATATATATAAATTAAAATATATAATATATTATACGCTTAAATTCTTATTTTTATTTTACGGTTATTAAAACCTAAAAATACAAAAAAATAAGCAGTAATAACGCTATTAATAGCCGGTTAAATTATAAACGTTTAAAATAAGCTTAATTTAATACGTAATAATTTTAATAATTAATAATTATTAAATATAATATATTGTTTTAAAGCTTTTCTGCTTTAAAATAAAAATATCGATAATAAAACTTATAAATTATTTTTTAAAATTAACTAAGCTTTATAAAACCCGATAATAAATAAATATAAAATAATTTAAAGATTTAAAGTTTATTTTATTATTTACAAAAGTAATTAATAGTATATTTAATAAATAATATTAATTATAAAAATAATAAGATTTATTAAATAAAAATAAATTTAATAAAATATAAAATATAATAAATAATATATAATATATATAAAATAATAATAATTAAAAACTTATTATTTAGTTTTTTTATTTATTATTATTTTTATTAATACGGTATAATTAAATATAATAGTATAAAAAATATAATAATTTTAATATATATTATTTAAATTAATATAATTAATTTAATTAAAATTAATACCATTATATTATATTAATAACTTAATAATTTTATTAAATATAATTAACCTAAATATTATATAATATATAATAAATATAAAATAAAATAATATATATAATATTAAATATTGGGACCACTTTCTGTACGGACGTAGTATAGCTATAAATATATACAGATTATAAGGGATAATTGCTGATTATTAATGATAGAAAGCGCAAAAAACGGTCTCCGCAGGTAACTATGGACTAAGATCTAATAAGACAGTATTTTACGTAGCCGACAGCTGCTTCGTAGCTAACGGCTCCTACTAATATAGGCAATGACCTTATGTGCTAAAGCCAGTATATCGACGTACGTATATACGTACTAACACTAGCAGCTTTTCTGTTTTTAGCACATGGAGCTATCGCCGACTACCTGATGTCGCAGTATATAGCGTTATGCTAATATAATGCCTTATATCCTGTATATATATATAATATAACACTAATATATCTTTACTAGTTTTTTTTTGTTTTTATATTTATATTTTGCGGTATATTATAGTATTTCAGGCGTAAAATTCTTAATAACGCTATTTCCGCTATTATCCCTAAAATCGAACTAACGTTAAAAATATTATGTTCGATTTTAAGTATTGTTTATTTAGTTAATTTTTTACGTTTAACCGATTTTTTAACTCTAATAACTATTTTATTATTATCGACGAACTTTTTAAAAGCTTTATTAGGTGCCGTTTTTTATTATAGCGTTAGCGGGATTATTATTGCCGTTAATCTATCGTATTTTAATAATTTCGCTTTGTTCGTATAATTTTCGTAAAGCTATAATATTTATTATAAAACGCTTTTTGGCGGTAGTACCAAGCTTAGTAATAGCTTCGTATAAAAAGTACAAATCGGTATATATAATAATAAGGACGTTTGTTATGTTAATATTTTTGCGTACGTGGTTTACTGCTTTTATTACCTGCTTAACTGTGGCGGCGATATAGTAACCTATATTAAAGCCATAAACTATGCCGTATACTTTAAAAACAAAAACTAATTTCGTTATTCGCTTATATTTAATTAAAAACTAATATATAATTTGCCGGTGATCTCGGTAATAAAATATTATATATAATATATAATAAAACGCTTATTTATTAAAATAATAATATAGCCTATTTAAAAACTTAAATCTTTATTATTTGCAAACAAAACGTTTATATAAATAAAGATTTTAAAAGTATTTAAATTAAAATCGACGTAAATTAAACCGCGTATTATATTTTCTATTTGTTACTATAATTAGGTATTTAAAGCTTTATAATCGCTTTCCTTAAAGGCCGTAGTCTATACGGCGCGGAAAAGATTAAAGCTTGCTTCGGGTTAGCATATATTTACCAAATACGCTTTTCGAACGCGCTATTTAACGTATTTTTTATAGTAATCGTTATTGCTAGTAGTAATAAAAACTAATTTCTTGCCTTAACTTTTTTATTATACGTAAATAGTATTATCGTTATAAAATATTACGTAGTATTTATTAAAATTAAATGCTTAAAAAGTCGTAAAAATAATATTCGGCTTTATATTAAAACATAAAACATTTTGCTTTTTTCGGGTAAATAAAAATATTATTAGCTAATAAATATCGTTAGTCTAAAAACTAATAATTGCAAAGTTATTATCGTTAATACAATCGGGGTTGGTAATAAAAAAATATAGGTTATGTTTAAAAGTCGTTATTTTCAAAGTTTTAATATAGTAACTATAGTAGGTTGTCCATTAAAATAGTCCTACTTTAGCGATATTATATAAAAGTTTTACGACTTTTATAATTAAACCTTTAAGATATCGAAATTTTAGTTCTTTCGGAAAACGCGCGTAAATACGTTTAATGAGCGCATTTTTTAACTATATATAAACTTGCGTAATATTTTGTAGTACTATTTGCGCTTTTAATGCCTTTATTAAAATAAAAGCAAACGCGTTTAATAAGCGTTAAAATATACATTAAACAGTTAAAAATTATATTAAAATCTTTTGTTTTTTAGCGTTGTTATATCTTTATATAACAAAGCGGCTTTTTTTATAAAGCTTATTATTTTTATCTATTTTAACCTCGTATATAACGCGTGATTTAAAAATATAAAAACTTGCGTAGACTTCCGGGTCGTATAGTATAATCTCTAAAATATTATTTTTAAATAATCTTTTGAGCTTAAAAATATTGCTAGCTTCGAAAAAGTTCTTAATAATTATTATAGTTTTTTCGTCGCAGTAACGACGTAATAGCTCGATTACTACTTTTTTTTTAACAATAACTATAGTTCTAATATTATTACTAGGACGTTTTTAAACTATAAAAGCTTTTAAATTTATAAACTTTCGATAGTTTATAAAACTTAAAATTTTAATTTTATTTTTATTGCTTTTAAAGCGTTTTCGTTTGCGTTTTAAAGCTATATAATATAAATTACGCAATTAAAATAAATTTATTTATTTAACTAGTTTAGCCAGATACGGGAAGTTATCGTTATACGGGTTATAATTATACGTAATACGCTTATTATTAAGAATATTTAGTATTTTTTCTTTTTAGTTTTTATAATAAAACGGCTTTATATACGTAAATCGAAATTTTATAAAGCCGTTAATATTAACAATTAAATCATAGCCGTTAATGCTTAACAATTTATAAAATCTTATCCACTTTTTGCCTTTTCTATATACGCGTATTTTATAACCGATAAAAAACGTAAAGGTATTTATGACGTCCGGACCGTTACGTATATTTAAAGCGTTATAGATTTATTTTATTATTTTAATAATTCGTAATATTTTTATAGCTAAATTAAAGGCCTTTATACGCTATAATATAATAAAAGTAAACAATAAGTCGTAATTTATACGTAAATATACTTTAAAACCCAAAAAAGTCAAAACTAAGCCGTTAAGGCCTGCGGTATTATTAACTATTTTTACAGCCATTTATAATATAGCTTTAAAGCTGCAAACTATGCGCAATTTAGCATTAATAATCTCCTAAGCCTTTTTAAAAAATCTATAAACTTATTCGAACTTCCCGATACTTTAGTAAGCTTTTATTAATATTTTTTTAACTATAATACCCATAATATAAGCTTCGTTACGGAATTTTTATAACGTAAAATTAGTTCTGGCGTTATATATAATAACGTTAAAAAAGCTTATATAAATATTAATCCAGACTTTGTAAAAGATTTTTTACGTATTTTTTGCAATCATAGATAATAAAAATATTACGTTCTAAAATAAAATTACGGCGTTAATAAAATAAAAAACGGTTTTGCCGTCTAAATATATTACGTCGACGAGAACTTTATAATTAAAGTCTATATCGTCCTTTAAAAAGAACTTAAAACGTTTAAATGTTACGTTATAAAGCTAGTAAACAGCATATATTTTGCTTATTTACTCGAAGATTTTAAAATTAACGTTATCGTGTCTTGCTATAATTAATATATAATATAGCCTTATAATATAAAAATATTTAAAGCGGTAATATAGACTGCGTAGTTCGTTTTTAGTTATATTAATAAATAACTTTTTAGCCTTATTTAAGTAAAACTATAAATAACCTTATTTTCGGACGATTTCGGCAGTGAGATTGCCGTCTTTATGCTGTAAAAGGTCGCGTATATTGTCGAAATATATACCGAAACGGTCTATATCTTTTAAAAACAAGAGGAATAAGGTCTTTAAAAGCATAACGTAAAAATTAACATCTCCGAAAACAGTAAGTACTTTCAAAATGCCGATAAATACAATAGTTTCGTTATTACCGAACTTTATTTTAATATTTTTTTTTTATTAAGCGATCTAGTTTTATTTTAGGGTCAATATTAAATAAAGCTCGTACTTAGGCCTTACTAACGGTAAAGACTTTGGCGGCGCCGGTATCAGGCATAATGCCCTAATACTGCTTTACGCCGTAACGTATTAACATAAAATAAAATTAAAATATATAAATTAACTCGTTATTATAAAAGTCTTTGCAAATTAAACGGTATTTATAAATCTGCGATATTATATACGTAATTATGCATATTTTAATAATATAGTCATTATTTTTTAATAATGCTTTAATTACTAAAGTACGTTCGTAAAATTTACTAATAAACGCGTCATTATCGTCGGGTTTAATTTCATTAAAATATACGTAATACTAAGTTATAAACCCGTTTATTTTAGTAAACATCTACTATTTACCGAAAATATGCTTTTGCTTTTTTTAAATATGTTTATATATACGGCAGTCAAGCTTACGGCATATAAAACAAAAACGTATATAATTATTATAGCAATTAAATAAGCCGTTCTAATAATTATTGCTATATAATAAGTAATTACTGCATAATGCGAAAATATTTCGTAATAAATTAATATATTAACTATAATAACTATTAAAATTGTTGCCGTAATTATTATAGTTCCTATAGTTGTAAAAATTACCCCGTCCACGGCCTTTAAAGTTTAACGTATATTTGCGGTCTGCGTAATAGATATCGGCGTAGTTATTTTTAAAATCTTCGCCGTAGTACGCAATTAGGTTATACTAAATGCCTCGTAAGTTGATCGCACTTTATAGCGATAATCTTAAGCGTAAAAAAAGCTTCTCTATAGCCGTAAAAAGCGTTTAAAAAATAAAAACAAATTTAAGTCTATTTTAACATGCTTTTATAACTATATCCCTAAATACGGCCTTGTTTGTATACTACGTACCAAATATACGCTAGCACGTTTACAACTTATTAAATAACAATTAAAATATTTTTATAAACTTTTTTTTAAAATTATTACGCTAAATTTTATCAAACAAAACTAAAATTTAATTATTAAAATAATAGCTTTTATTAATTTTTATATTAAAATATTTATCGACTATTATATATATTAATCTAAAACTATTATAAAATCTAATATTATAAACAAAATATATCTAGGCTTTATTTATTAAAATATTCGGGAAAATGCCGTAAAATTATTTACAGAGTATATTTAACAAATATATAATATTTAATATTATCTTAACTTTATCTTTTAAAATATTATACGCGTTATTTATATACAATAAAAACTTTTACTATTATTTTATAAACTTATTCAAAAAATCGCCGTTTATTTTTATCGAAATTACTTTTAAAAATAAAAATTACCAATATATACTAATTATAAATTAATCTTAATCATCAGTTATTTTTTAAAACTATCTAAGTACATAAGTCGTTTTAAAGATCGTATATATAAATATATGGGCCGACGGCGATGTCCGTAATTTTTTAAATATATTTGCCATAAAATTCCAAAAACAGTATTAAGGTCTGCCAAAATATATATTATCACCGGCTGTATTAATTCTATATATAGTAAAATTCGGATATAACACGTTATAAACGTCCTAGCCTATATAGGTTACGTTCCGCATATTTTAAGTAACGTTTTATATACTACCGAATCTGTTTTATACGTTTTATATAAATTGCGTTGCTTTGTTACCAGTAATGTACGCTCTACCAGCCTTCGGGGTAAAAGTATTATAAACTCCGAAGCCTATAATAAAAAATTTCGTAAGAAAATTCGTGCCTATAATAAAAGTCGTTTCCCTACCTCGTAATAAGCTATCTCCACCTTACTACTTGTTTGTTAGCAAATTAAACAATAATTTGTTTATATTTAATTTAACTATATTTTCCGCTATAAAATAAGCTCCTAAACTTCCGAAATATAAAAAGTCGACGTTTTTATCGTAAAAGTTTTAAACGTTCTGTTTTTTTCTAACTTTTTTTAACCGCTTTTTTAACGTTAAACTAATCGTTATATTTCCTTATCTAACAATATTTATATATAATAATACTAAAAATAAATTTAAAAATTATAGGTCTAATAGCAACTTTTTTTTTAATATTTATTTTTGTTTATAAATTAGTTTAAAATCTAGTAATAACGTTAAAAAATACAGTAATAATATTTCGTTTATTAAAATTAAAACAAATGCCGTTACGTCGAAAAAAGTTCTTAAAAACTTTAGCTAGTCCTTTTAATTAAAAAAATATTTTAAAGTCTTAGTTATAAAAATTAAAACAGAATTTATTTACAAGTCCGTCGTTATTAAAACCGCTAATACTGTATTAATATATTAAAATAACTATAACTATATATAAATATTTTTAAATGCTATTAATATTAACGATAATAAAACCAATAAAACTAAAGTCGATAAAATTTATATAAACGCGTAAAATCGCCAAATCGTTAAAAAAATAAAAAATTCGGGAATTAATTAAAAACGTTTATCCTTGCTTATTATCCGATTATAATAAATTACTCATATTTTTTAAAAGGTTTTTATTAAAATTATTATATAACGCTATAATAACGATATTATATATTGTATAATCGTTAATTATAGTGAAAAATATGTATTAAAAACGCTATATATATTACGCAAAAACGCAGGATTAAATATTTAATTTTAAAGTTTTATTAAAAATTAAATTTTATTACTTTTAAAAATTAATTTTAATTAATAAATATTACTTTTAAAAAACGTTTAAAAAAATTAATTAAATTACTATAAAGTAAATAGTATAGATTGTAGACTTTGTTATCAGTAAAGGCTACCCGAAAGTAAGAAATTAAAAATTTTCTAAATATATGTTTTAAAATAAAGCATACCAAACTTAAAGCAAGCTACCCGTAACTTAAAAATTTTTTAAAATCTTTTAAATAAACTATATAACACTTAATAATAAAAATATAGCTAATAAAAAACTTAAAAAATATAACAATAATAAAATAAAAAAATATAATTAGCAAATTAGTTTAAAAACACGTAACCTTAAGTTTTAATTAGCGAATTAAACAGTCTAAACAGTTTATTCGTAACGAGCGAAAAACGCTAATAAAATGCTTTAAAATACGTGATATAACGTTTAAGTCTAACGGCGACGAAGTATTACAACTGTAGTAATAAATCGTAATCAGCTTGCAAAAAAATAACTATAGTCGCGCGTTATTTAAGTTCGTCTAATAAAACAAAAAACTCAAAACGCGTAGTTAGTTTTTACTAATAACAGTTTGCTTAAAAAAGTTTGCTATATCGGATACGGCAAAATAACTTATAACAAACTCTCTTTTTAGATAATTTATACTTGCAAATCAAATAACAAACACTAATTAATATTAAGACCACTTTCCGTACGGACGTAATATAACTACGGATATATATAGATTATAAAAAATAATTACTAATTATTAATAATAAAAAGCGTAAAAACGGTCTCTGCAAATAGCTATGGACTAAGATCTAATAAGACGGTACTTTATGTAGCTAACAGCTGCTTCGTAGCTAACGGCTCCTACTAATATAAGCAATGACCTTATATGCCAAAGCCAGTATATCGACGTACGTATGTACGCACCAACATTAAATATAATATATATAATATATAAAAAATAAGTTTTTTTATTGTTTTAACAATTTTAGAAATATATATATATATATTTATTATTTATAAAATAAAAAATTCTCGGAAATAAATTATTATAATAAATTAAAAACTTTTATATATAATATTTTTTATAATAAATAAATTATATATTAATAACGTATATAAACGATAATAGTTTATATATAAAAAACATTTAAAAATATAGTTTTAAAATATTAATACGTAAAATAAAATTAAATAGTAATAACTAGTTTTTTAATATAAAAAACTAATTAATAGTAAAAAAAAAAAGTTTTTTTAATATTAAAAGTTATATTATTAAATTATATTATAAAATATATATAAACAATATAATTATTATTTTAAAGCTTTATTGTTTTTTATGCTAAGTTATTATTAATATTTTAAAGTATTTATTACTTTTTATATTAAATAATTATTATTATATTACGATAAATTTTAAAAAATTTACCGCTTATATTAAAAAAGCTTTAAAAAATATTTACAATATTGTTTAAAAGATTATTAATTTTTAATAGCTTTTAATAATTTAAATAATAGTTATATTTTTTGTTAACAAAAACGTAAAAGCTTTTTAAAAACTTAATAAAACTATGTTTATTAATTTCGAAATAAAAAATAAATAAATATACCGTTAAATTTATATTTTTTATTCGATAAACTACGTTTAATATAAATTTATATTATAGCTTAATTATAATATATAATATATTATAGCTATAGTTTTTATTATTTTTTAATAAAAAGTTACGAAATATAATTTTATAGTTATAAAATTATAAGCATAAAAAAACTTCGTTAAAAAAATAACGTAAACCCGTTAAAAAACCGTATTAAAAAATAGTTTAACGATATTAAAATGTTATATTTTTACCGTTTTATAAAAAAAAACCTATAAAATAATATTTAATTAAAACCGTTTTTAAAAAAATCGCGCGTTATAATAAAATATAACGTTAAAATTTAAACGTAATAAAGTTTATAAAACGGTTAACCGTATTTATTATTAATTTTAATACTAACGTAATAAAACGTAGCAAAAATAACCTCGATTTCTTTTAAAAATGCATTTTTTTTAATAGCTTTATATAAAAACAATAAACTAAGTAGTATAATATATAGCAATAAAGGCCAGTTTCGAAATAATTAGTTTTTAACGTTTTTTTTAAAACGTATTATAATTTTAAAATATACGGCCGAAAAAACAGCGCTAAATTAACTATAATTTAATATATTAAATTTTAATAAATAATAATATTTAATAAAAAATTAAATAAATTTAGCTTTATATTTAATTAAGTTATTAATAAAAATAATATTAATATTATTTATTATATTAATTTCGGGTTATATTATAGTTTTAGTTTATTCGGCTAAAATAATAACGTTAAATTAATTAAAGTTTAAAAATATTAATAAATAATAAAAATGTTTTTATTAAAAAATTAAACTAATTTTTTAGTATTTTATTAGTTATTTTTACGATTGCGGTAATTATAGCATTTATTTCGCTTTTTTAAAAGCTGGACTATATATAATATTACTTTTTTAAGTCAGGCTATTTTTAAGTTTAAATTAATACTTTACATAATTACGTTTAAATCCGGGTTAATAACGTATTTATATTTTATAATAAAAATATAAAAAAGCTTAAAGTTATAATATATATTAAGCCGTTAAAATATAAAAAAAATAAAATATAAAATATAAAATTAAATAAAAAAAATTCGGATTAAAATTTATTAATATATTTTCGATTCTTTTTTTTCGCTATTAATATGCCTTTTTTTTATATTATTTATTATAATATAATAAATCTGGCTATTTTTAAAATATAAATAGTTTGTTTATAAAAAACTTATTTATACGTATTATTATTAGCAACTTATTAATAATGCTTAATATATTTTAACGTTAATTATTAATATAATTTATAGTCGTTAATTATTCATGCTTTTTTTTTACGTTGTTTGCTATAATATAATAAATTTGGCTATTTTTAAAGTATAAATAGTTTGTTTATAAAAAACCTATTTATACGTATTGCCGTCGGCAATTTACTAATAAATACTTAATATATTTTAATATTAGTTATTAATATAACTTATAGTCGTTAATTATTAATGCTTTTTTTTATATTGTTTATTATAATATAATAAATTTAGCTATTTTTAAAATATAAATAATTAGTTTATAAAATAACTATTATATATATATATTACTGTCGATAATTTATTAATAAATATTTAATATATTTTAACGTTAGTTATTAATATATTTCTTAATTATTAATTGGTTATATATTTTATATTACGTAATTTATTTATATATTAATAAAAACGACTTTCTAAAAAAACAGCAAACGGTAAATATACTAATAATTTGTATAATATATATATTATAGCAAACAGCCGACCGATATATATAATTAGTATAAAATATTTATATATATTATATAAAATACTTAATTTACAAATTATAATACTAAATATAACAGTATAACATATATATATTACTTTAAAATAATCTAATTAGCCGGAATATAATTACTAAATTACTTTTTTAAAAGGTAATGTAAGCAAGGACACCAGCGCCTTATAAGACTCCTTGACTCAAACGACCCTTAAAAAAGATTACCCCTAACTCAGTTAACCCCTAGAAAAATTACTGCCGCGGGCTCTTTTCATATACGCGATTAAGCTGGCAGAACCGGTT
The DNA here is from genome assembly GCA_022432385.1 of Xylariaceae sp. FL1272. Classification (NCBI taxonomy): domain Eukaryota; kingdom Fungi; phylum Ascomycota; class Sordariomycetes; order Xylariales; family Xylariaceae; species Xylariaceae sp. FL1272. The sequence continues at coordinate 11,638 of JAJJXC010000097.1, forward strand.
TTGTTGGCCTGCTTCGTGATTAGAGGAGGTATTTCGTGGGGCATGTCTTCAAACCCGGATGTTAGTTACCGCTGACCAAAGACAAAACTTCGCTCTCATCTCTTGTCTGCTTGTATTACAGGACGGCATTCGGCAGTCACGTATTCAAGAACGGTCTGTTTACGATACTCTGGTGGGGAGGCAGCTGGCTGTAGGTCGTTACAATGCTCCATGTTACAATCAAACTGCAGAATAATTTCATCATGATATTACCTACATGTAGGTAGTAAGTCGAAGCACAGACACCTTTCATTAAACCCTTCATTTCCAACGCCAATGAAAAACCCAGCCCAACACAACCTCGACGATGACCGACAGAGCTGGGTGTTTGTGAAGAGAAGCTGGGCACAAGGGGTGTAATTGACCGAAAACCCCTCCTGGGCTTGCCCATATCTTTCTCTGGCCCTTACTGGCGGTCTCATATCACAATGGTACCCAATTTCCGTAACCCACACACAGCAGACAAAGGTTTCAATTTGTCAATGTACCATCAGGCTTCTTGCTTCGATGTTGATCTCTGACGAACTCTGCGATATGCTCGTCGTGATCGGGGCGTTCCGGGGGACCGGTTGTATAGTCGGACGAGGGCTGTCGGGACTGTTCTTGATCGCCCTTGGTGCCAAGCAACTTGGAGCCTCCGGGAACGTACTCGGCAACTAGAGAGATGCATGGGTTAAGCAATTCACTATTGATGTTCTCGGTATGCATTTCCAAGATGACGATGTGAAGCATGACAGGGCGGCATATGAGACATAACCTACCTTTCTCGACCAAGGTTGGACCTTGAGGCTCTGGGGGGTTATGATCCTGTTTGGCTGCTGCGTCAAGTCTATCCTTGAGGGCCATCTCATCGTTGCTGAGCTCGGAAGACATGTCTGCGGGTATTGTTCAAGATTCCAATATGAGCGAAGATTTATTGACGATGGTTTGAAAGTTTCTTCACAAACCGTTTGTAAGAGAGATGCAATATGTAAGTGGCACAGGCAGGACAGGTTCCTCATCAGTACGGTAGTTACTTGGCATGCAACGTCATCGCGCAGTGTGAGTAAAAGTAGACGAACTGGCAGCTACCTAAGGTACTAGTAGCAGCACGGTTACCACGGCACCAGTCACGATCTCGCTCGACGCGCAATCCGGCAGGCATGTATGTTCGGACCTACCATCCTCGTCGTACCGTTTGTAGATGTTGATTCGTTATCGACCATCTCTGAAGAGTTGGCGGTGGCCTTCACGTGCGACTTGAAGCACTTAGCCCCCACAACGGATAAGGTACCTAGAATGTCTTATCCAATTACTGCTGTACGCGTTCGAGAATCGGCGGGGGCGGGGAAAGACTGCTCAATACTGTAGATGGATAAGATGACGGGTTGTCACAAATTACTTGAGGTCAAGAACTGTGGCCGATGTTGAAAAAATCTGCTTGGTAGGTTTGGAGATCAGTAGATCGTAGGTACCTACATGTACCTAACTAGGTGAATCGAAGTTCCGGCCCCTCCATCACAAGTTTGGCGCGTCCTCGCATCTGATCTTGATGCCCCTTGGCCTGTCCCTGCTCTCTCAGCCACTATGTATATACTGGTGGATTGGATTGGCAGATTTTGAACTCTATCATAGTAACTACCTATACCTACCTACCTCCCTGCATCCGGCAAGCAGGGTCTTACCGACTAGTAACATGGGCGACCCCATTCCCATTACTATCGTTACGGGGTTCTTGGGCTCGGGCAAGACCACCCTTCTGCTGAATCTGGTCCCGCAGTTGCGCGCCGTCAACCCATCCTACCGCATGGCCCTGATCAAAAACGAGTTTGGTGATGTCGCAATTGACTCTCAGCTCGCTCAAGCCAGCGCCGTTTCTGGCGTCTCGGAGTTGCTCAACGGTTGCATCTGTTGCAATCTCGTCGGGCAGTTAAGCACCGCTCTTACCGAGCTGCGAGGTGCTCTTCACCCTGATCGCATCGTCATCGAGACCTCCGGCAGTGCCTTCCCCGCTACCTTGGCGATGGAGGTCAACCGCATCGCCAGGCAAACCGGGCAGTTTTCTCTCGATGGAGTCGTCACCGTGATTGATGTTGAGAATTGGGCAGGGTACGAAGACTCGAGCGTCACCGCTGGGATACAAGCCCGTTATACGGACTTACTTGTCTATAACAAGTGGGAGAATTGTGACGAGCGTCGGATGGACGAGGTTCGCGATCGAGTCGGCGACCTAGGAGTCGATGTCGCCTGGGTTAAGAGTTATAAGGGTCGTGTTTCCGCCGACTTAGTCTTTGGCATCGACGGCGGACTGGCGCGCACATTGACTGAGGACTCTCTGCTCGTGCCGAGTGGCCACGAATATGACGGCCACGAACACCATCAAACTGAGGTCGAGGTGCTGTCCGTCACGTTATCCGGGCCCGAAGACGCCGCCGTCGATCCAGGCAAGCTCATGACGTTGCTAAAGACGGCCCCGAGAGACGAGGTCTACAGGATCAAGTCCGTTTTGACAACGACGGCGGGGGTCTTGAATTCGGACGGGGAAGCATTACCCGTCCCGCCTACACCAGCACAGCAACGATACATTTTGAACTGGGCCTTTGGCCGATGGGTGTTCACAGCTCTGGACTCGGGGGCAGCCGAGCACGGGTCAAGTAAAGGGGTGGCGCTTCGCATGACTCTCATTCTGGCGCCGTACGAGAGTAACAAGTGGAAGAAGACGCTGGAGGCGGGCGGCTTGTTGGCGCTGAGTGGGGGTGAAAGGGGGGATCTAGAGGTAACGAAGGTTGTGTGATTTGAGCATAATGGCCCCATCACGATGCGTGGCATGGCAAGATTTGATACGAAGCCGGGCTAGGATAGGGGATCAAAAGGACTTCTATATTCCCTTAGATTCATAGACGATGGGGCAGTTGGCTAGGACGGCGGGCCATTCTTGGTGGCATCGTGTCCAGCTTGTCTGCTAACTATATGTTCAATATCTTTTGCCTCTTCACTTGGTTACGGCGGAGGAAGCGGGAGCATCGACGGTTCTCTTCGCCTGCGCCCCCAGGCATTCGGACAAAGGGTACCTTTGTGGAAACGATGCTTGGGTAGAGACTTTTGTGAGGTGTGAGTTGGGAGAAAACAGAGAAGTGCCTGGCCGCTGCAAGCAGAGCTACCCGGGAGCAGTGTCTGCGTGGCAGTTGAGTACGGAGACATGTAGGTGGTTGCCTGGTGTCTTCATCACCATGTACGGTATACAGTGTATACTACTGCATCTGTCACAGTATCACCAGACGCCAAAGGTAATTGCCGTTTCTGTCAAAGTGTAACTTGTCTACTACATTTGTACCTTACCTTAGGTGGAATACCCTGATATTTCACATCCAAGCCATGCCCAAACCTCGCTCCTGCCGCACCCCTAAATAACTACAGCAATTGCACAACCATTGCGTCCATTCACACGGCCGCGGACGAGGCCGGAAACTTACGCTCGCGATACTCAGCCTAGGACAGCAACATCTCCTCTGACAGCCGACCGCTCCCGTCTCCAGAGACGCTGATCTTGCCAAACCGTGCGCGGCGCTCCTCGACAATAACGACAGCAACCACCACACAACGCAACTACGATTCCCGCTTTCTTGCTTTCTCACCCCTCAGTGCTCCCCTTGCCCCTCTGCAGGGCATGACCCCGATGCGGGAATGCCGCCTACATCTCCCTACCACCCGACTGAACCGCCAGATTCCCCTCAGCACGATTCAGAGTCGGACGGCGATCTCAACCTCGATCTCGACGAGTTAGATCCTACCTCCTCAAAATCCCGGCCTCATGGCGCCCGTCTCCTTGCCCAAGACGCCGCACTTGAAGAAAGAGCCCCCCGCAGCATCGCCCTCAGAACCCTCCGGATGGGCGGCCTGAGGAGATCCGCCAAACGCAACTCCCGCTACGGCGATCTCGCCTCTCATGCACCTCTTGACGACGACGCCCTCGGCCTGCTCGACCCCGACTCTCACTCTCAGCGCTACTCCGATGGCAGCGCCACACCCGGCGACGATGCGCCTCTGTTGCGCCACCAGCCGGCGCCCGGCCGTCATCTCTCTTCCCGCCACGGTCCTCTCTCCAAGTTGCGCTCGACCCTGAGGATACCTAGCTTCAAGTCCGCCAGTGGCGCCCGTCTCTCTGGCGGCGACAACGACGACGACCAGGTGGACCTAGAGCAAGATGACCCTTCCGCCTCCAGAACTGTCCACGTAGGGTCTGTCCAATCCACAAGGTACCCTCCTAATTTGATCTCCAACGCCAAATACACGGCCTTAACCTTTCTTCCCGTCACTTTATATAACGAGTTCTCTTTCTTCTTCAACCTTTACTTCTTACTTGTCGCAGTCTCACAGGCCATTCCAGCACTGCGCATAGGCTACTTGTCCACATATATTGCCCCTTTGGCGTTCGTGCTGGTCATCACGATGGGCAAGGAAGCTTACGACGATGTTGAGAGACGCCGGAGAGATAACGAGGCCAACTCGGAAAAATACACCGTGCTGCACTTTAGCGACCCCACTGTGCCCGGTACAGCAAGCAGATTCATGTCATCTGCCTTGCGCCACCGTTACAGAGACGGCTCCAGGCGAAACGACCGGCTGTCGGACATACAGGCAGAAGAGGAGCAGGCCCAAGGCGAGGGTTTGCATCAGCCGTCATCTCACGTGCGCGAGATGAGCAAGAAGTCTCGTGATATCAAAGTCGGCGATGTATTAAAGCTGAGCAAAGGACAACGCGTACCCGCGGATGTTGTTATTCTACAATGCTCTACAGGCGAAACGCTGCAGGAGGCAACCTCCGATCTGGAGACCGAAGTACCGTTGGTGGATACAGTAGACCATTTGGCGGTTCAGGACAACTCATTGGATGGTAAGGGAAAGACGACCGATTTGGGCAGTTCGAATTTCGCCGAAAGTGGCTCAACGGGCGAGACTTTTATCAGGACAGACCAGCTGGACGGTGAGACAGATTGGAAACTTCGAGTGGCTTCAGCTCTCACCCAATCACTCCCCTTAGAGGAGCTAGTCAACGCCAGGGTGACCGGTGGGAAACCGGACAAGAAGGTCAACGAGTTCGTGGGTACCATTGAGCTGGCCCCTCAAGGAAGAGATGCATCCGACACTAGTCACAGCGTTCCGCTGTCCATTGACAATACAGCATGGGCTAACACTGTGATTGCCTCCCAAGTGGCTACGATGGCTGTAGTCATCTATACGGGCCCTCAGACTCGGTCTGCTTTGTCAACTGCTCCCTCGCGTTCTAAAACAGGCTTGTTAGAGTTTGAGATCAACTCTTTGACCAAGATACTATGTGCGCTCACCCTTGCGCTCTCCGTCATTCTCGTCTCCCTTGAGGGCTTCGGTAATACTGAAGGCAATGTTTGGTATGTTAAGATTATGCGCTTTTTGGTCTTGTTCTCGACCATCGTGCCCATAAGTCTCAGAGTGAACCTGGATTTGGGGAAGAGCGTCTATTCATGGCTAATTCAAAGAGACCCGGGGATATGCGGAGCTGTAGTACGGACTAGTACTATTCCTGAGGACTTGGGTCGCATCGAATATTTGTTGAGCGATAAGACAGGTACTCTGACTCAGAACGAGATGGAGATGAAGAAAATACATGTGGGCACTGTGTCCTATGCCAATGACGCGATGGACGAGGTAGCATCGTACGTGCGGCAAGGCTTTGGAATTAAATCGAACAGCCAGATACTTGTGACCCCGTCGTCTACACACAGCGTCACCTCTGGAGCCTCCGCTACTCGGACACGTCGGGAAATCGGTTCTCGAGTACGCGACGTAGTCATGGCGCTTGCTCTCTGCCATAACGTCACTCCAACAACAGAGGAGGCAGATGGACAAACCACAACTTCATACCAAGCGTCCTCGCCCGACGAGATTGCGATAGTACGGTGGACCGAGCACATCGGCCTGCGACTCGCTTATCGAGATCGGAAGGGCATGATTTTGAAGTCAACAGAAACTGGTAAGAGCGTCGTCCAGGTACGAATACTGGATGTTTTCCCTTTTACGTCGGACGGGAAACGCATGGGCATCATCGTCCAGTTCCACCAGGTCGCAAGCGCAGTGCCGCCATCCCTCGATAATGGGGAGATCTGGTTCTACCAAAAGGGTGCAGATACCGTTATGGGCTCCATTGTGGCCGCGAATGATTGGCTAGATGAAGAGACCGCGAACATGGCGCGGGAGGGTTTGAGAACCTTGGTTGTTGGACGCAAAAAGTTGTCTTTCGATCAATATCAAGAATTCTCGAGCAGTTACAAAGACGCTGCGCTTGCCATCAGCGGTCGCGATGCCGCTACGCAGCGCGTGGTAGCCCGCTTTCTAGAACACGATCTCGAGCTGCTGGGAGTAACTGGTGTCGAGGACAAACTGCAAAAAGATGTCAAGCCTTCATTAGAACTCCTACGCAATGCCGGCATTAAGATCTGGATGTTGACAGGCGATAAAGTGGAAACGGCACGATGCGTTGCTGTTAGTTCAAAACTGGTTGCTCGAGGTCAGTACATCTACACTGTCGCCAAGCTCAAGCGCAAGGACAACGCCCAGGACCACCTTGACTTTCTCCGGAGCAAGCCCGACTCTTGCTTGCTTGTCGATGGTGAAAGTTTATCGCTATTCCTGACGCATTTCGGGACCGAATTTATATCGGCAGCTGTACAACTACCTACTGTTGTGGCCTGTCGATGCTCGCCAACACAAAAGGCTGATATCGCCAAATTGATTAAAGAATTCACCAAGAAACGGGTTTGCTGCATCGGCGACGGCGGCAACGACGTGTCCATGATTCAGGCCGCGGATGTTGGGGTGGGCATCGTGGGCAAGGAGGGCCGTCAAGCTAGCTTGGCCGCCGATTTCTCTATCGAGCAGTTCTATCACTTGACCAAGCTCCTCGTCTGGCACGGCCGCAATAGCTACAAGAGGAGCGCGAAACTTGCGCAGTTCGTGATTCATCGCGGCCTGATCATCGCCGTTTGTCAAACCGTTTATAGTATCGCTATCAAATTTGAGCCCGAAGGTCTCTACAAGGCAAGTCGAGTGTATCAGATGCTCTCAATTCGGCATCGTTATGCTAATCCGCTGACCTGCAGGACTGGCTACTTGTGGGATACGCAACGGTCTACACGGCTGCACCTGTGCTTTCCCTCGTGCTGGACAGGGACGTTGATGAGAACGTGGCCAACTTGTACCCGGAATTATACAAGGAACTCACATCGGGTCGGTCGTTGTCATACCGAACATTTTTCGTGTGGGTGTTCGTATCTATATACCAGGGGAGCATAATCCAGGGCTTGTCGCAGATCCTGACCGAGGTGGACGGGCCGAGAATGGTGGCGGTGAGTTTCACGGTGTTGGTCCTCAACGAGCTGCTCATGGTGGCTATTGAGATCACAACGTGGCACCCCATCATGATTATGAGTATTGTGGGGACATTTCTGATCTATGCTGGCTCCGTGCCTTTTCTGGGAGGATACTTCGATCTCGAGTTTCTCGAGACATGGTTAGTTATGCCCGTCCCCCGCTTTCAAAGATGTGAACCGGACACTGATATAGCTAACATGGGTGGCAGGGGGTTCTACTGGCGTGTCCTCGCCATCAGCGCGATTTCACTTGTCCCTCCTTACGCGGGCAAGCTGATTAGGAGGACGATGAAGCCGCCATCGTATAGGAAGGTGCAAGGGATATAGCCCCGTTACGGAACGATGTGGACTCTCGAGTATGCAGACGACTAACATAAGAGCATAGCCATGAACTCAGGCGTTAAGTGGTCATTATCTCCCATAGCGTTTTCTCGTCTCTGTAGTCAATTCATGGCAGCAATATCATAAAAGGGTTTCGCGAAGCTGCTGGCAAGGAGCCAATTATGAATTAGTGGTCTTCGCCCTACTCTGGAAACGTACCTAAGTCTATTCCATCTCCGTGCAGCTGATCGTTGGATAATGTACATTTCGACCTATTGCCAACATTGGAGCATTAACCTACCTCCCGAGGCGGGTGACAAAAAAAGTGATACCACGAAAGACAAAACCACACTTGTGAACCACCAAAACTAGCACGTTATTACCTTTAAATTTAAAGATAATATTGTGAGAAACATCGCATTAGTATATTTTATTTTAGTTTTACTTACATGCGAATTTTGCGTATTTTTGGGAATTTAAAACAATGACCATTCGGAGGAAATAAGGGGTTGCGGTATCACTTTTTTTGTCACCCGCCTCGCCTCCCTACGCCCTACCATATGAGATAGTTCGATGTACAGTTTAGAGAGTCCGGTTATGTGATGCACCGTCCAGTCCTCTGCCTATGGTCGTTGCCATTATCGATAAAGAGCCTGCATGGTGGTCTAGGGTTTGAAACAGCGTGGGAGAAGACATTGTAATACAGCAGCGGTATCCTCTTGTATTTCTAGACGAGGCAATCCCACCATAAAAATCTTGGGTTACCTCAATCACACAATCCTCAACTTCTACGCGTAAACTTACAATTTCCATGAATGATGAATGTAGAGGCGCCTGGGTGAGGCGATTGAAATGCCGTGAATGGCATGTTTGCACCAGGCATAACTAGTAGGTACATACCTGCTTAGATTTCGACCAGCCCGCCGGCCTTCGTTAGGTCAAGCGGCCATCTGCATCATGTCGTCATCTTGACTAAGCAGCTCGCGAAAGCGAACTAGAGCTGAGCTAGCGTTGGCCAGAACACCTCATATGTAAAAGATCTTTAGCCTCTGCGGGCGCGCTGCCATACTGTACAGCGTACCTAGGTAACCATCTATACGGATCACTTTAAGCTGAACAGATGAACAGAGAAATATGGGCAAGGAGAGACCACTGCCCGTATTGCAGTGCGTGGTATAGATTACTTTTTTCCGTGTATAATTGTAGATAAATGGAGTCATACGTTGTCGCCTAGTCAACATTCACCTCGAAGGGAGTCTTTGTCGTCGTCCAGCCGTTGCGGGGTACAGGCCGCTAGTTAGCAGGGCCGCTTAGGTACAGTACGATTGTGTCAAGTCCACCACCACGGCTGAGATTACATGTAGGTGGTCGAGGTTGGCCAGCCGATTGAAATTTGACGACGCTGAGCCATTGCGGTTTGCCCGCCCTGTCAAACCCTTTCAAAGCGGCACCTATATGTTTTTATCTCTCCTCTGTGTGGCCAGCAAAACGGCCCCTTGCGTGCCTTTCGCCAAAGCCGGAGAGGGCGTGCCGAGTTGAAGTTGGCGAAACACGATGCAAATATCTCTTGCGCTCGAGAGCGTGAGATGGAGAACGACATGTCACCATATGGCCGGGATGATAGTAATCAGTTGTCACGACTTCCCATTTCGCAGATGCCAACTGAGGCGATCGGTTTGTAATTAACCTGTGCAATTTGCGAGGCCATGACATGATGTGGGTGTACAGTACAAGTACAGTCTTGGTAGTGGGGAGCAAAAGCTCAGGCACTGGGATTCCAGAGCTCCCCCACCGTGGACTTGCTAGACTTGTACCTGGGTGCTCAGGCGCGTGGTCAAGAGAAGGCAGCTTACCAGAATAGATGGCATAGACAGCGGCGTGGCCAGGCGAGACCAGTAGCACTTATTTTGTGCTGGCCTCAGCATTTGCCCGTCGCTCCCTTTTGCGTGGCACATGAGCCGCAAGTCTCGCCAGCGCCGTGCAGGGGAAGAAAGGGGCCAGGGCGAAAACCCGCTGCTCGAATTGGAGGAAGGGGTTGGGCCGCATCGAGCTGCATCGAGTTCGGCGTCGAGCTCCATCCGTGATCACTGATCAGAGGCTGCTCGGCTGCATCTCACGAACCCCGGTTTTGCAGCTCGCGGCGGGTTGACGTAAAGCGCCATTTGCGACAATCAATTCCTCACTTTCTCTCATGATTGCTCCCGCGCCTCTCCACCTCCACCTCGACGCCCGCCTCATCGCCCGCCGCTCGCCGCTCTCTTGCCCACCCCCAGATCGCCCCGGTCTGGAGCTTCCATCTTCAACTGCTTTCCACTTCACACCCATCCCGTTAGTGAAGGAGTGGTCTTCGCCTTGTTTACATCCGTACCGCCTACACATACTGTACGGACACATACTAACTTCACCGATAAGTCGCTAGCTTAGGACTATTTACAAGGTTCTCTTCTTCCTCCTCTTGTGTCGTTTGTGCATTTTCTCGCGTCTTGTTTCTTTTCTCTCTCTATCGCTAGAAACCCTCCAAATCCCATCATAGATTATCATCAATCCCTCGACTCCCTCGCTGCCATGGCTAGCGACAACGGGGACAGGCCTCCTCGCGAGGTCAAAAATCACATCCTGTTCGAGATCGCGACTGAAGTTGCTCATCGGGGTATGTCTCTCTGTGCTCTTTTGAGAAGCACAATCCGCTACAACTAAGCCTTGCGGTACTGACAACTCCTGTCCTCTGTCTCTTAGTCGGCGGCATCTACTCGGTCATCAAATCAAAAGCTCCCGTCACGACTGCCGAGTATGGAGACCGATATACTCTCATCGGCCCCCTCAACCACCAATCGGTAAGCCCCTTGGCCTTGCCCTGCTACTCGCCTCGCCTTCCTGCTGCGTAGTCTGACCCATTGTCGCTAGGCTGCCGTCGAAGTCGAAGAGCTCGAGCCCACCAACCCCGAGATAGCTGCGAGTATCGAGGCTATGCGCAGTCGGGGCATTGGTATCCTCTACGGGCGTTGGCTGATAGAAGGCGCCCCTCGCGTCCTGCTGATCGATACCAAGACGGCGTACAAGTATATGGACGAATGGAAGGCAGATCTGTGGAATGTCGCCAGCATCCCCGCCCCGCCAGGCGATGATGAGACCAACGAGACTATTGTCTTTGGCTATCTGGTCGCCTGGTTCCTCGGCGAGGTACGTGGAGCCCACTTGGCCCATCGCTCTGCTTGACTGACCATTCCCCCCAGTATGTTTGCCATGAGAAAAACAAAGCCGTCATTGCCCACTTTCACGAGTGGCTCGCCGGCGTCGCTCTGCCACTGGTCAAGAAGCGTCGCATAGACATTACTACTGTCTTCACTACTCACGCCACTCTCCTGGGCCGATACTTGTGTGCAGGCTCAGTTGATTTCTACAACAACTTGCAGTGGTTTGACGTCGACGCCGAGGCAGGCAAGCGTGGTATCTACCACCGCTACTGCATTGAACGTGCGGCTGCTCATTCGTGCGATGTCTTCACTACTGTCTCCCACATCACCGCCTTTGAGAGCGAGCATCTGCTTAAGCGTAAGCCTGATGGTGTGCTGCCCAACGGTCTCAACGTGACCAAGTTCTCCGCTATGCATGAGTTCCAGAATCTGCACCAGCAGTCCAAGGAGAAGATTCACGACTTCGTCCGTGGCCATTTCTACGGACACTACGACTTCGTGCCCGAGGACACCCTCTACTTCTTCACCGCTGGCCGCTACGAATTTCGCAACAAGGGCGTTGACATGTTCATCGAGTCTCTCGCCCGTCTGAACCATAGGCTCAAGAGTGTTGGTAGCAAAACCACTGTCGTGGCTTTTGTCATCATGCCGGCACAGACGACCTCCTTGACGGTCGAGGCCCTCAAAGGCCAGGCGGTTATCAAGTCATTGCGAGACACAGTAGACGTGATTGAGCGGGGCATCGGCCGTCGCATCTTCGAAAGATCACTTAAGTGGCATGATGGCGACCCGATGCCTGATGAGAAGGAGCTCATCACCAGTGCTGATCGCGTTGTGCTACGCCGCCGTCTCTTCGCTATGAAGCGCCACTCTTTGCCTCCAATTGTCACGCACAATATGGTCAACGATCAAGAGGATCCTATCCTCAACCAGATTCGTCGTGTACAGCTGTTCAACCACCCCACCGATCGAGTCAAGATCGTCTTCCATCCTGAATTCTTGAACTCATCCAATCCCATCCTGCCACTCGACTATGACGACTTCGTCCGTGGCACCAACCTGGGAGTTTTTGCTTCATATTACGAACCTTGGGGTTACACGCCGGCCGAGTGCACGGTCATGGGAGTTCCAAGTATTACGACGAATTTGTCAGGCTTTGGTTGCTACATGGAGGAACTTATCGAGAACTCGAGCGATTACGGTATTTACATTGTGGACCGTCGCAGCAAGGGTGTGGATGACTCGGTCAATCAGCTTACCTCGCATATGTTTGACTTCTGTAACAAGAGTCGGCGGCAGCGCATCAACCAGCGGAACCGAACCGAGAGACTTAGTGATCTACTTGATTGGAAGAGGATGGGCATGGAGTACGTCAAGGCCCGACAATTGGCACTGCGCCGAGCGTATCCAGCCTCGTTCGGAGGCGAGGAAGAGGAAGACTTCATCCCCGGCGTTGAGCAGAAGATATCCAGACCTTTCTCGGTGCCCGGCTCGCCTCGTGACAGGACAGGAATGATGACGCCTGGTGATTTCGCCAGTCTCCAGGAGGGACGAGAAGGGTTGAGCACGGAAGATTACGTGGCCTGGAAACTACCGTATGTTCATACATGACCCACACGTTGATATGATAGACTGCTAGAATATGGGCTAACCACGCCGCAGTGAGGAGGAGGACCCCGACGAGTACCCGTTCCCTTTGACCTTGCGGACTGGCAAATCGAACTTCTCGGGCCCAGCATCGCCTCTCGACGGAATCCAACTCAATGGAAGCTAGCGGCCAAGCCGAGCCGGGTATGCGTCGGAGCAGAAAACTGAGTGCAGCGTCTTCGAGCATTCACCGGATTCGACCCCGCGGCCAAATGCTGGACCGGAGGAGTGTCTCGATTCTCTCGTCGCAATCTGTGCGGCTCAGGAGGTCCTTGGGCTGTAGGGTATACGTGTGTGAACCCGGCTACCGCGATCTCAAAGGGGGTCACGTCCACCTGACGTCCTGACTCGGGCTGCTGGAGTTGTATGGCTGCGGGCCTGTGCGGCCAGAGGGTCATTGCATAGCAAGCGCATCAGGAGGTCGGTCCTGTCTCTTTGTGTTTCTGTATATTTGATTCTGTATTCTTCCAGTATTGCATCAAGATTTTATGGGGGCTCCATTGTCTCTTTCTCTCACCGACCCGTATCTCCTTGGCTACCGGGCTTGATCCTTGCTCGGTAGACCATGCATTTGCACTGAACTGTAACACCAAAACGAGCGGGATGTCCAGTTTGCGCCGTACATAGAATTATAAGCAAAGCAGGGCAGGCCTCGAGGTAGTGTAGCTAAGGGCCCTGGCTGATGGACGTACGCTTCGTTGACCTGTTATCTGGGGTGACTTGTACAACGACATTGTGGTTGAACAAACCAGACAACGGCTGCAGCACCCCGGGGAATGTACACCGCAAATGTGGTTGAGGTTATGAAGACTACTGCTGCTGGGGTCATTCCATAGATTTTGTGGGCGAAAGTTATGTACGGGGCATTAGTGATGCCATATCATGCTCGCACCTAGTAAGACAGCAGCGGGTGCAACTCGGCAGCGCGATGTTGGGCAAGGCTGTCGAGGTGTCTTGCGTCTTGCAGTAGGTCAGGTCGGGTCGGGTCGGGTTGGGTGGGAAACTAGACTGGGGCGAGTAAAAGATCTTCGTCAGAAGGAATAAAGGGATGTGCTGCGCAGGACAGCCCGTACCTTTCGGGCAGAGTTCGGGCTCGGCTTCTTTCTCCCAAGTTCCCAGAGCATTCATCTATCTTAAGGGTATATCTTCCGTTGCTGGCCTGCGTGGGACGATCCCAATCCTATTCCTCCCCTACACATGTCGGTGGTCACATTCCAAATGCAACACCATTCGTTCTCTACGCTCACTGCTACCTACCCATGTGTCGCGGCGGTCTACACGCTCGCCCCGTGCCTCGTCTAGTTGTGTGGTCTGGCCAAAGTGCGTCATCTGGAGACCCCGAGACCCCGGATTTTATGTCGGGCACGTCGTTGCTCATCTACCTACGCACAGGACATTGTATTCAGACCAATTGACGGCATCCGCACTCATTGCCGCGGCCTTCTCAGCAACAGGCTACCTAGACTACAGGAGCTCAATAATCACAGACAGTCCCGTCACCTCCCGTCGCGGAGTCACCCTCCCCTCCCCCACGCGTCGCCGGCCTCGCCTGGCCCCCCTTGCGTGTGGCGTGTGCCTCGATTCGCACCGTTGCAGCGCACCACTCCCACCACGCACCAACAAGCCAGCACATCAACATTCAGCATCACCACGCCACGCATTCTCTGCACATATTGGTGATCAGGGACAGCTACACGCTGCCACTGCTCCTTCTTTGTCGGCGCATTTCACTTTCATAACCCCCCCCCCCCCCCCCCCCCCCCCCCATTTACTCGTACAGCCTGCCCATCGGTGACGCTGTCGCGGACACACTCGTCTTGCTCTGCTTGCCTTGTTCTAGACTATCGTCTTTGTTCGGCCCCGAGCTGTGCTCCACTGACGCCTCGCATCTCGGATTGTCGTTCATGGGCCTGGCCACACCATGAAAGGCGCCATGAAATTCTTTCGCCGCACCAAGAAGTCGTCGTCGTCGTCGATCGACAAGTCCCACAAGAAGTCGGGCTCCGCCCAGGACGCCCAGGAGCGCGACAAGTACCGCCTCTATAACCCGCGCCAGAATGACTACTCCAACTACGCCGAAAGGAGTCGCGTCTTCGCCCCCTGGCTGCAACTACCGCAGCCCATCCTCGACCGCGTCTTCGCCTTTGTCTGCCCGCACAGCTCCGACGAGTCTTACGAGACCTGCGAGCAGAGTGCCGTCGAGGATGCCTGCATGCTCTGCGATCTGCGCGACCTCGCCCACGCTGGCCAGGTCTGCAAGCTCTGGCGCCAGGCCGCCCGCCAGCTCATGTTTGTCTCCCATTCTCCTCGTCTCCATCCTCCTCTTCTCTCTGTCTCCTCCTGATCCTTGCACGACACAGCATGAGAAAAAAGAGGGCCTCACCCTGGCTGACCTTGGTCCACACCCACTCCGCGCAGGTATCACAGCATCCGCATAGACACAGTCCACTACTGCGAGCGAGAGATTGATCTGTCAGAGCGTCGTCGCCGCAAGAGCCGCTTCGACCGCAACGGCATTCCCGAGGACACCGCCGGCGCCCGTCTGCATCTGCTATGCCGCACTCTGCGCGACGATCCCACTCGCTTGGGCAAGCTTGTTCAATACTTCAAGACGCCCTACATGCTGCGTGAGTCGAGCGCCCCCATGCTGGCTCGTACCATCGCCGTTCTGCCCAACCTGCGCTACGTCGACCTGCCTGAGGGCTTGTTCGTCGACGAGCCCGCCTACCAGACCCTCAAGTTTGAAGTTCAGGCGCGCTGCCCGGACCTCCGCAAGATGACGTACAATGCAGGCAGCGAGAGAAGCCTCGAGAGCCTTGCGCGCGGCAACATCTGGCCAAACCTCGAGGTGCTCGAGCTCGGTAGAATCGACATGGACCCGGCCCTTTTGCGGCAGGTCTTGGCCGTGCTGCAGCGTCTTCGAGCCCTCAAGGCGACGAACTGTCGCATGCTGGACAATGACATTTTCCGCTACAATGATGTCATGCCTCCATTTCCAGCTCTCGAGGAGCTCATCCTCAATGACGTGCCGCGTGTCACGGCGGAGGGGTTGGCGGCGTATTTGTCACGCGAGGATACCAGGAACACTCTCAAAGTCTTGTCTCTGACCAATACGGGAGTGCAACCCGCTGCCCTGCATGACATCTTGGCTCGCGCCCCGCGTCTGGTCACGCTTTCTATGACCGAACAAGTAGACTCCGTCTTCCCCTCACACTCCAATCCTCCCATCCCCCCTCTCGCCAATTGGTCCCTAGAGACGCTGCGTTACGAGATCACAGCCTCCCCGGCGACATCCCAGTACGCGAGTACCACTGCCGGCTACTACAACTACTTGGCGTCATCACTGTTCGCTGGCGGCCTGCCACGTTTAGCTGCCCTCTATGTCCGCGACCAGCATTTCCCCGACATGCTTCTGGGCCTACCGCCGCCCGTGCCTGGCTTCGCGGGGAGCCCCCAGCAGCGCCCGAGTAGTGCCGGGAGCATGGGCATGTTCGGTGCAGGTGGGGGTAACCTGTCACCTACAAATACCAGCCTGTCGCCTACCAACGCGGGGGGTTATCACAACCCTCAACCGCGCTTCAGTTCGAACAATCCCTTTGCTTCAGCCTTCAGTTCGCCTCGTGGGCCTGGAATGCTCGCATTGAACCAGACTCTCGAAATCTTTACGAAAGGCGACGATGATCTGGATTGGGGCAGCACCAGGATGGATCCGTTTGATGCGTACGGTAGTCGCGGGCGAGGCGGCCATGGTCGGAGTGGAAGCACGGCAAGCGGGCGGCCACTTAGTAGTTATGGCCTGTCTGATCTGGGCGCAGGTTGGCAGGGCGGTGGAGGCACGCGGATGAGCGTCATGGGAGACGGCAACGGTGGGTTTCTCAGCGTGCCAGGCGAAAGACAATCCCATATGAGGAAAGGGAGTGCGGCCGGCTCGAACGGTCGAGAAGATCTATGGCCCCGACCGACGAGCAGCCAGGGGCCTAAAAAGAAAGAGCGTGATCTTTGGCGCTAAAAGCTGGTATGAAACACAGAACAAAAGGCAACTCGTGGTACATTTGCGGGAAACGATGTGAGATCGGGAAAACGAAGAGGAAGGGGGGCATTAAAAGAGCGTGATACCTTAAGGTGAGCTCGATATCCTGGCCGAGGCAGAAAATAAGGGCATGGAAATGAGTGCAGTCCATTTGGTACAGAAAGGGTACTGTTCAGGTCGTGTGGTCATCGCTTACTGGACTGGGTGTATAATGAAGTACGTGAAAGACCGATGAAAGTAGGGAATGGATCAAGGTCCTATACTGTAAGCCCTGAAGAAGCAGCAGAACCAGTAATGTCGATCGCGGATTAGGTGGTACTATGCTCATCCTCCTTAAATCTAAGTTATTGAGCGGTGAGGAAGTGAGAGATCGTACCTCGGGTTGCACTGACGGATGTATGTGTTGGGGAGTCCGATGCATGATCATGATATGCCTAGGTTTTTTATTTCGGCCTGGGAATCTTCAAGGAGCATACAGTAGTGCAGAAGTCTACCGTAGATTGGGAGAGAGTTTGACTGGTGTCGACCTGCGGGTTGTGCCAGTGATATTGTTCCAAGGCTATTCAAGATGGTGTCGAAACTCCCGGCGTATCTATGTTTCGCGAATTTCTACAGACGTCTCTCAGAAGAAAAAAAAGAAGGAAAAGAAGAAGAGTGAAGAAGAAAACCCCAAAGCACAAAGATACTACAGGAGCGATGCTGTATGTATATATGAGATACACAGGACCTCACTCTGCTGGTCTGGTTTGCGCCACATCTAATAAGCATCCAAAGGAAGCAGAGCCCCGACTTATGGCAAAATTAGCAGAGAACAACAGAGACCAGGTACCTACCCATTCGTTGATCCCCACGGCTGCCCTACGCCTTTGGTTACCAAGCCTCCTATGACTTAACAACCGCCCAGCTCTGTACAATGTTTTCGTGTGTATTAAAGAGAGATGTTTAGACGTGTCGTGGTCTCGGTGTTGCGTCTCCAGGCGTACGGATTCTTCTTGGTGGAGGATCTTCTAATCGACTCTACTAGCCTTCATACCAATGCGATATACAATTTTGTTCGTGAATCTGGAATGGGGTGTGCCTTGGTTGGAAGTGACCAGGCAGCTCGCTTGGCGGCGATCGAAATACTGACCTATCTCTGGAGTCTTAATTGTGCAGATCCGATGTAGGCTGGGGAAGGCAGTTCGTGTTAATGGCGGTCGCTGACTTCTACTTACTCACCAGATAGGAACCAACCCGTCTTCTTTTCCCACCGACCTTCCCGAACCATTCGCGATGAATGTAGGTCTCTTAATTTGTACCATCTATGAGCTTGAGCTCCAGGTTTGTTGTCTCGGAACAGCAGTCAACGCTCCCTCCTGGATGTAGATTGGGCACACCTCACTCTGATCGTGTAATGATTGTCAACTTCGCAGAGACGAGACAGCACAAGCACGCAACCTGCTCTTACTCCGAAAAATACCCGATTCAGACACTGTACTCTATCACGAGAAATCAATTCTATGTCTGTCCAGCCTACAATGGGCGGTGCTACCTGCAGTGGGAACAAGAGCAGAGGCGCATCTTCGCACTGCCCATGTGCCTCTTACACCCTTAGGGCTTACATTGTAACATATAACGCTCATTCCCTTCCCGCCTCATATTTTATACATCTGTTTCATCTTCCACCGACGCAGGCTCAGTCTTGGGGCTAACCTCGACTTGACGACAAGTGAGCGAGCCCGCCGGCAGCGACTAAGTTTCTCCGTCCTTTTCACGTCGTACAGATAGCTGTGCTTCTTCTTCGTCGTTTTCTTTACCGGCGGAACACCAGTGAGCCGTTACCCCAGTGATTTCTGAGATCTCGGTGTCACGCCTCTCGCCGCCTCGGAACGGATCTTAATACTTCCCCTCTTTGTCTTTACCTGCCAAGTTCATCCAATGGGAGATCAGCTTCATCCTTGCCCACGATCGAGTTGGCAACCTTCCAAATCTGTAGCATGTTATCCTCGGCGGCGCTGGCCACAAGCCAAGGATCATTCAGGTTCCAGCTGAAATCAGCCAAGTGGTTTGTATGACCGCCGTGCATGAAAAGACTAGTGAGGCCCAGTTAGGTTTAAATGAGGCAGGGTTGAGGGACTATGAGGGAAGGGCCTACAGCTCGGGGGGTCCGTCCTCCTGGTCGTCAGGTTGCTGCTCTTCGCCTACTCGGCTGAGGTCCCAGAAAATAATCCTTCGATCGTAGCTCGAGCTGCCCAGGATCCCCGACTCATGAGGGTGCCAGGCGAGGGAGGTGACAGCATCCTGGTGGCCTTCGAGCGTGTGCACCTTCTCCTTGACGTTGCGCAAGTCCCAGATGCCAATCGTCTTGTCTGCAGAGGCGGTAGCCACGAGAACCTCGGAGGAGGGGTTGAAGGACAAGGCGTTGATGGCATCGTTGTGTCCATTCTTGGCGACGAGGGACGACTGTTTGTCCGACGCCTGTCGAACGTCGAGGATCTGAAGAGTGAGATCGTCCGAGACGCTGCCGATGAAGTTACGAGAGATGGGATGGTACTGAACGTCATTCACAATATTGGAGTGATGGGTGAAGCGACGCGCAGGGCCCAAAGTGTTCTTGCCGCTCTGGAGTGTCTTGAGATCCCTGTAGGCGAGGCATCAGCAAACTAGAAAGGAGTAGAAAACAAGGGGCACGACATAGATAGATGTACCAGATACAGACGGTGCGGTCTTCGCTGCCGGAAGCCAGAGAGCCTTGTACGTGGGGATTCCAGCTCAGGCCGAAGCCCTCGTGCGAGTGGCCCTCGAGGCGGATCTGGGGATTCACCTGGCCGTTGGGCTCGGAGCTGTGCTTGGTGCGGTCAAAGATGAGGATGGAGCCGTCGACGGCAAGTGTAGCGATGAGGTCCGGGTTCTGGGGGCAGTAGCGGGCCTTGTTGACCTCGGCGGGGTGGTCGATGCGTTGGACGACGTTCCAGCGGATGGCGGCGGGGTCGGCCTTAGCGTAG
Organism: Xylariaceae sp. FL1272; assembly: GCA_022432385.1. Classification (NCBI taxonomy): domain Eukaryota; kingdom Fungi; phylum Ascomycota; class Sordariomycetes; order Xylariales; family Xylariaceae; species Xylariaceae sp. FL1272. Next base: position 31,238 of record JAJJXC010000097.1, read on the forward strand.
CCGCCGATCTCACCGCGGTCGTCGTCGTAGTCGCGGGCGTTGGGCCGTAGGGCGTTGGGGATCTCGACCTCGGCGATCTGGACGTGGTTGGGCTTGCCGTCGGAGGTGTGGGTGCCGAGCAGGACGCGGTGGATGGTGCAGTTTTTGGCAGGCTGGTCCTTGACGTCGGGAAACCACTGGACGGTGAGGGTGGGCCAGGGCAGGGCTGTGCTGAGGATCATGTCGTAGAGGAAGGGCGAGTTCTTCTTCCAGGTCTTGTACTCTTCGTTGACACGCCTCTGCTCCTCATCCTCAGTGAACTCGTGCGAAGGGCCGTCCACTGGTCGGGCCGAGTCAGCGTCCAGATCGAGGGCTGGCGGGGGACTCGAACAGGAACTTACTGTCGACATCTTCGACGGTGGTAGCTGGGGCCATGTCGAGGGTTGGAGGGCGGCGGCAGCGACGTCGAGGAGGAGGGAGGGAGGTTGGGGACTGGTGTTGATGCAGTCGGCGCAAGCCAGAAAAAGAGACCGTATGCCTCAGTCAAGCAGTCGGCCAGGCGAAAGGGCAGTGATTGTAAGAGCGAGGAAGAGAAAACCTGGGAGCGTAAGACTGTGTCTTTCAAGCACCTGTAGACTGTAGTGGGTAGGTAGGTAGGACCAACAAGCCGAGGGCAATAGTCGTGGTGTATTCCGGAAATGCGATGAGGGTTTGGGGATCTGAGACGCGCTGCGCGTAAAGTGCCCTGCAACCCGCAACGGCAACCCACCTTGAACATACAAGTACCAGGTAGCCCTTCCGCCCCGGACCACTACTAATTATACCGTGATCTGCCTTATCGATAAAAGCTACACCTACCGTGCGAATGGGTGGGATCTGTGACACTCTCTTTCCATCCATTTGATGCCGGGTGGCTAGCCAACTACCATTCATTGGCTGCTGCCCCGGCTACCTCATCCACCTTTTGCAGTTTGCGCAGTTCGCCAGTCTCGAGGTTGGTATACAACTACACCAGTACATCGTTCATAGTTAACAATTGAAACATCAGACTTCCGTCTCGCCTGGCGCTGTCTATCCACGGCGCTCTCTCTCCTTGGGCGTTTCTCTTTTGTCTTCGTTCCTTGTGCCGCCTTGGCTGCTTGCGCGCCGGCTTCTTTCCTCTTTCCACTTCTGTCTTGTATTTTCTCTTGTATTCGCTTCTCGATTCCTAATTAGAGGAAGTTGCGAGACCAACGAGACCAACGAGACAACGAGACCGGGAAACCTCCCGTGCACCGCGACACGGCCGACAACTGCACACATCACAATATAGCCTCAGGCCGTCTCTCGTGCTGTAGAAATACACATCTACTCATTGCCAGCCTTGCCCCAGCGCACCCACCCACAACACATCATCGCAGCAGCTTGTTTGCTGCAAATACCTAGCCATGGGGTTTGTCTGCTCGCCTCACCCATACACCTGTCCACATACTAATCCATCACTTGCCTCGCCAATGCAGTGTCCCCAAGTTCTTCAGGTGGCTCTCTGAGCGTTACCCCGCCATCTCTCAGCTCATTGCCGAGAATCGAATCCCCGAGTTCGACAACCTCTACCTCGACATGAATGGCATCATACACAACTGCACCCACAAGGACTCCCACGACACCTCCTTCCGCCTCAGCGAGGATGAGATGTTCATCCGCATCTTCAACTATATCGAGCACCTGTTCGGCAAGATCAAGCCCAGGAAGCTCTTCTTCATGGCCATCGATGGCGTTGCCCCCCGCGCCAAGATGAACCAGCAGCGCGCACGCCGCTTCCGCACCGCCCTTGACGCCGAGCAGGCCCGCGAAAAGGCCCTGCGCGATGGCCAGGAGCTGCCCAAGGATGACCCCTTCGACAGCAACTGCATCACCCCCGGTACCGACTTCATGGCTAAGCTCACTCTACAACTCAAGTACTTCATCAACAAGAAGATATCCGAGGACACCGACTGGCAGGGCGTCGACATCGTCCTCTCCGGCCATGAAGTTCCCGGCGAGGGCGAGCATAAGATCATGGAGTACATCCGCAACGCCAAGGCCCAGCCCGACTACCACCCCAATGTCCGCCACTGCCTCTACGGCCTCGACGCCGACCTCATCATGCTCGGCCTGCTGAGCCACGACCCCCACTTCTGCCTCCTCAGAGAGGAGGTCACCTTTGGCCGCACCTCTAAGACCAAGTCCAAGGACCTCGAGCACCAGAACTTCTATCTCCTCCACCTGTACATCGTTCGTGAATATCTCGAGCTCGAGTTCCAGGACCTGAAGAAGGACGGCTCCTTGAGAGTGCCCTTCGACATGGAACGTATAATAGATGATTTTATCCTCATGGCCTTCTTTGTTGGCAATGATTTTCTACCCAATCTCCCCTATCTGCACATCAACGAAGGCGCATTGGCCACCATGTTTCGCATTTACAAACAAGTCCTGCCCCAGTGTGATGGCTACATCAACGAGCAGGGCGTCATCAACCTTCCGCGCCTGGCTTTGCTGCTAGACGAGCTAGCTAAAGAGGAAACACGTCACTTCGAACACGAGCACGCCGACTCCAAATGGTTCAGGAGTAAGCAGCTGGCAGACACCAGTCACGATAATGTGTCCTCTGCCAGAGCCAAAGGAAAGCCTATCGTCACGAGCTCACAGAGAGAAGTTTGGAGACAAATCCGCAAATACGTCACCACACGACCTTCTAAGCCTTTTCTGAATCTGGGCCACAAGTTAGTTGCCGCAGATCGCAAGTTTGTGCAAGATGTCGTCGAAGATCTTCACATAGATTGGCGCACGATTCAGGATGAGGAGGGCCGTCGCGACCTTGTTCTGCAGTTTCCGGCGACCGCTAAACCCGATGGCGAGGAAGGAGAAGAAGAAGAGGAGGAGGGCCAGCTAGCCCTACTCCGTGTTGTCAGACGCTATGATACTGCTCAAGTTATTGATACATCGGTTGAGGAAGCCCAGGCGAACTATCAATTCAAATACAAAGAGAAGATGTTGGAATGGAAAGCCGAGTACTATGATGACAAGTTTCACTGGGCGCCCGAGGAGCAAGTAACGGAGCTCACCAAGCTTTGCGAGAACTACGTTCAGGGTTTACAATGGGTCTTATACTACTACTACCGAGGCGTAGCCTCTTGGCCTTGGTTCTATCAGTACCACTATTCTCCTATGACTTCAGGTATGGTTGCACGTTGTTTCTTCCGTCCTTCTCTTGATAGATGCCTAACCTTCAAAAATCATAGATATCACTAAGGGCCTAGGTGCCGATCTCAACTTCAAGCTTGGTCAGCCATTTAGACCATTTGAGCAGCTAATGGGTGTTTTGCCTGATAGGAGTAAAAAGATTGTCCCGACCGTGTACCACGACTTGATGACGGATCCCAAATCCCCCATCATCGACTTTTATCCACGTGATTTCGAGCTCGATATGAATGGGAAAAAGATGGAATGGGAAGCTGTGGTCAAAATACCATTCATTGAAGAGCAGCGACTTTTATCTGCTATGGCTCCTCGCAATGAGCTTCTCAGCCCAGCAGAAAAGGCCCGCAACGACTTTGGCGTGTCTCTCAAATTCACTTACGATGCAGGTCTCGACTTCGTGTATCCTTCCTCCATGGTGGGCATCTTCCCCGATCTACCACATTGCCATTGTATCGAAAACATCTTTGATCTTCCCACCACGGAGGGCTTGGATTTCTACCATGGTCTAGTGGATGGAGCCAAATTGGGTGCTGAGGCACTAGCAGGATTTCCCAGTCTAACCACATTACCCTACAACGCAACTCTGGGCTTCCATGGCGTCAACGTGTTTCAACAGGAAAGCCGCAACGAGAGTATGGTCGTCACTCTAGCCGACGTAGAGCTTCGCTGCCGGATAGAGGCCGCTAAGACCAAGCTTGGCCAAACATGCCATGTCGGCTATCCCTTTTTGCAAGAAGCGAGAGTCATCCGGGTTTCTGATGAATTATTCGACTATTCGCTTGCCCCAGATGGCTCAGGGCATGTCGTACAAACCCATCATTCGAATAGAGATATTGAAGAATGGAACAAGAAAGCTTCCCGCATCGAAAACTTCTACAGCAAACGACTCGGAATTATTATCGGGGGTGTTGAGTCTATGATCCATGTCGAAATGCTCAAAGGTCTGGTCAAGACGGAGGAGGGCGCTTCGGTCAAGAATTACGGGCCAATCCCTGGTATGGAAACAGACTATGCTAGCCAAGTAATAGTAGACGACGTTATCAGTCCAGATGAGCGGTTCATCGAGCGTGGCGCCGTCCCCTTTGAGGAAGAGTTTCCTGTGGGAACACATGCTTTCTTCCTCGGCGAGCCCGACCACGGCCGCCCCCTTGAAGTCCTCGACCACAAAAACAATCGAGCTACCATTCTTCTTTCCAAAGCGACCCAAAAAGAGCCAGACTTTGCCCGCTCCATGATCCGCCGGGCAGAGCAACAAAGCCGTTATAAGCCATCCTTCGCGGTGGCTAAGGAGCTGGGGCTTCATCCCCTCATTCTGAGCAAAATCACGTCCTCTTTCCAGGTGCACACCGTCGGCGGAAGCATGAAGGTCAACTTGGGTCTGAATTTGAAATTCGAAGGCAAGAAACAGAAGGTGTTAGGCTATTCCCGGAAGTCCGCATCGGGCTGGGAATTCAGCCCTGCGGCCATTCACTTGTTAGTGCAGTATATGACTCAATTTCCTGATTTTTTCGCTGCTATCTTACGGAACCCGCAAGGGAACGAAGTCAGCGAGACCGACCTCTGGCCGGATCGCGATATTGCAAGCGCGAGGATCAAGGCAATTGGGGCGTGGCTCAAGACAGTGGAGACCAGCAAGTTCGAGCGCGTGCCTCTTGAGGCCCAGCAGCTGGACTCGGACGTGGTAATGCAACTACAGATTGCCGCGGATGCCTTGAGGGAAGCCAATGCCCAGACGGAGCGCCGAAAATTACAAAACGTTCCAAGGTCGGCCCTGCTCCACCCTAAGGATGCGGAGCACAGGCTCGGCAATCAAACATTTGAACTTGGCGATCGGGTCGTGTACGTCGCGGCCTCTGGCAAGGTTCCCATTGCATCCAGGGGGACGGTAGTAGGAATCAGTACGGTGGGCAACCACCACATGCTGGACGTCCTGTGGGACAATGCGTTCATGAACGGCACTACCCTCAACGGTCGTTGTGAGGCATTCCGCGGTCAGACAGTAGCTGCGAACTCGGTACTCAACTCCACGCAGAGGCAGGTAATTTGGATGTCCAAGGCCCACATTGCAAAACGGCCTGTTCAGAATTCTCTTACGGTAAATGGGTACGGGAGCCCGACTGGCACACAACTAAGAGAGGCCCCCGCCCCAGCACCTCTTCGTGGTAGCTGGCGCGGTGCAATCAACGGCGGGAATCGTCACGTTATCAATGTACGAGGAGCCATGGCTCACCAAGGGCGCGGGCAGCAAGCTACCCCCCAGCTTCAACACAGCAGTCTTGTATACCGACCGAATCCGAACGTACATGGTCCTCTCCCAAATGGGCAAGGCAACCCGCAGGCCGCGAGCCACGGCGCACTCCCTGCTCGTGGCGGTGGGTATCGGGATAATGCAAGCGGCCGCGGCGGGCGTGGAGGAGGAGGTGGGAATGTCCAGAACGCGCAAACCCTCTCTGCACAGCAAGCAGGCTATAATGCGGTTCCGCCACCCGCAAGTCTTGATGCCCGCGGCGGTTGGCGCGGCCGAGGACGTGGTCGTGGTCGAGGTCGGGGACGGGGACGGGGAAGAGGTGGAGGGGATGTCGTTGCCCCAGTCACCGAGTGAGATGAGCTACTAAGGGATCGAGGCGGTTTATATTCCGCACGGACGAGAGATATCTGTGTATGTATGTCTAGATGATTCTTCTGGTGCGGTGTAGGGGGTTTGGCCGTGGTGGGAAGAGTTTTGACAGGCTTAAATCCCTCGGGGGTCGCAGATGAAGCACGTTGATCTCTACATTCGGTTTCGACCAGTTCTGGAACTGTCCAAGGGTGTGCACATCTAGGACGGGTGTAGGGCATGCATTGCTCTCGCTGTCAGTGGGGTCGTGCAGCCAAACTTAGCAATACCTTCCGCCTCGGACACATAGCCGGCTGACAGCACACCATAGCAAGATGTAGTGAACAATGGGGTCGTGACTGTGTCGGTGGTATGTCAAGATCGGGTGTCATGTCGTACTCTAAGATAACAAGTGGGAAGCCGCGATGTTTCCTGGCGCCAGAGCCATCCGCAAACCAATGTTTCTACCATAGTGAGTCCTTCATCTTCAAAAAAGGCATCTATGTAAGGTACCTATCAGTCTGGATTATGGCAAGCGCTTCCAGGCCGTCGAGGTAAACAGGTGCTGGCGATAGTCATCACAAGCATCGCGGCTTAGCAGAGAAAGCAGTGCGACAGGCGACGGTGTTATTGCGGTGGATGCTACGATGGTCAGGTCTGGGAAGGTACGATGGGGTGATGAGGCGCTCTTGTTGACATTACCTATTTGGTCTCTGGCATCGCGTCTCGTGGGCAACCAGAGCACACATCAAAGCAGCAGCACCTGCAACCGACTGTCGTTTACTTCCCCATCCTCTTCCTCCATACCTCTTAGGTACCTTCTTACCTACCTTACTACCTAGGTACCTACGATCCACGGTTGTTGTTGTCTGCCTTGCGCGTTACCGTCGACCTACCTCTTCCTTTCTCTGCATGCTTCTTTTCTGCCCCTCCTACCGACATCTTCGTCCTGCACCCGTCCATCGGGGCTCTTCGATAAGCCCAGTCATCGCCACGCTCTCTCCCCTTCATCGGGACTTTGCACACCAGCGCACTCTGCAGAAGCCGCATACGCCCTCGCCTACTGGATACGCTTTGGCATCTGTTGTCGATCTTGTGCACAACACTTACACCACGTCTTGACAACTAGGCCTGCCTTCTTCACGTCAATAACCATGGCAACTGCCGTCCCGGTGTCAATCGGTTCACCGCGCGCGCAGCAGCTCCGCCAAGATGCACAACGCGTCATCGATGAGATGGGCTGCAACGCTTCCGCGGAGGAACTAGCCTCGGCCCTTGATGACATCCTCCACGAGACCCTTCACCGTTCTAAGCGCCTGGAGTGGGCTTGCAGCCACGGGGGCGACAGCAAGAAACCCGGCGCGCCCTTTGACCTAATCGCCGCCGTATCAACTCACCCAATCCTTGTCGTGACTCTAGGCTCGTATCTCGACCCCCTTGATTTCCTCAGTCTCTATCGTACCTCACGCGACTTTCACGACATTGTCGACTCGTCACTCACATCATGTTTCAAAACCTGGCTGCAGGACGGAGAGGCCTGCACGACAGAGTCAGCTCAGATTGCCACTCCTCATTTCTATCCCGCCCTTTACGTCGCAGACCCCGCAGGTCGAACAGGCGAGGGGTACACGTCCAACACATCACCTGAATGTGTCCGATCGGTGCCTTCCGTCAAGTAGTACATGATGGTCACTGGCCGCGGGCGTGTGGTCAAGGAGATTCTCGCTCATCTCGCGAGGGCCGGCTTTCGTCTTCCGGCAGATACATCTCGTACGCTGCTCAAGCTGTGGGTGTTCATGGATGCCGGAACCAACTCTCAGCGTTCCAAATTCATGCGCGATCCGCATTTTATGTCGGACCAAGATCTGGTCTATGCGTACATGTTTTTCATCAAGCTCGCATTGCTCTTCACTGACCCCTTCTATGGGCCCAACATTGGACCCAAGACCTGCGAACTTCTTGGTCTCATGCTGGCGCAACGTAACTTTTGTCCTTTACATTCGATGCTCTTCGGCCGCAAGCATCGAACCGTGCCGGAGCTCCTGCGACTCAAAGTCCGCCATGATATGAAAGTGAGCATCCCACCTCACACGCAAAGCATCATTGGCGTTCCGGAGGATGAGATTGCCACAGGGCAGCTCGAGCGCCGCCCTTCACCAAGGTGGCGCGACCACCTGAATACACCAATAGAGTCTGTCGTGGTCGAATCTGTCCGCAGAGGCTTACGTCTCGACACACACATCTTTCATTTCTTGCTGTGGGGCCACGTTGACTACACGACGGGGCGCACAATCTGGCCGTCTGAGGGCGAGTATAGAAGGATCCCATGCGAGTTATTTTTTAACCACATTCCTAAGACATCGTACTAACTGATTTCTTTATAGTAAGTGATATCTGACCTGTCATATATCAGAAACTAGTCCCTTGTTTCAAAGTTCAGGGCCCCGCAGGGGAAACTCGAGAAACCACTAACGCAGCACCTTTGCATCTACTAGAAGGAGATCCACATGTGTAACGATGAACATGTCAACCAAAGTGTGGACACGACCGCTGAAATCAAGCCGTTCCATGTTCGCAAGAGCCGCTGGGAGTCTCTCTCCCAGGAGGGGCAGGACGAAGTCGCAGATGATGAGGAGACAGTAGAGCTCTACTTCGCACAGCACGATCCCGACGAGCCAGTGGACACAAACATAGGCGGCTGGTGCAGCGAGTGGACCAGCGGGTCTGGTAGAAAGTACGAGCCATCCGAGATCACCAAGATCGTCGGCAGTGCGTTCGAGGTCCACCTGCAAGAGGCGATGAAGCACTTGGACGGCCATTTTATGTTGCCCGTGGACAAGGAAGGAGAAGTGGCGGAAGAGGAGGGACATGGCTGCACTTCTTCGACCGATCTGGCGTTATCACTCGAGCTCGAGAACCTAGCTCGCTCCACGTCTAGCCGGCTTTCGCCGCCCTCTGCCCGTTTCCGCTTCCCTACGTGTAGAGACTACGACGACAAGAGACGTTCAGCTCCTTTCACCGGTGTCCCGCCTCCTATCGAGGAAGTGCCCCTAGCGCAGGGGAATGCATGGGGATTGTGGCAAACTTTTCTTGACCAGTTCTGGACGCTTCAAGACGCCGATTAAAGACTTGATCATATCGCTCGTTCTCGGTGTATAGACGAGAACCGTCTTCTAATTGCTCGGTTCTTACCAAATTTCATAATGTTGTTTCCTTAGGCGTTGGGTGTTCGGTTCTAGCTGCCAGTCTTGGTCGACAACTTGAGGTGGTACAAAATCCGAAAGGGCGACATGCACGACAGCCAAGACTCATGAGAAGGGTTCATTAATTTCCACCTGTGCGTTTGCGTCCTCGCTTTCAGATCATGCGGCGTGTCTGTGTTTTTGTACGTCATACTCGCACATATGCGACATCTGCGTATGAGGTGGTCTTCCCTCTCTTGCGTGATTTTTGAGCTCTGCAAACCCAAAAATCTGCACAATGTCTCTGTTGATGGGCCACGAGCACTATTCTTCCGCTAGATGCCGGCGGCTTTTCAGTGCGCTGCTAGGTAAGGCTTAGAGGAGATGTCTGTTTCTAGTCAAGCTCTTCGTTTAAGCGAAGGAGGTACGAGAGATACGGGAAAGTAATATGCTCGCAAGTTGCACTATGCTCATGTCGTAGGTTGAATCGCGCTTTCCGCGAAAACACGGGGCCGGGTGTGGCCAAGGATTTGAGCGCGCTCTTGCGGCCCCTCTCTACTTCCGCTATTGTAGATAACTATAGGCGTTAGTTTAATAACGAGTCCGAATAGAAAATGCCCGGTAGTTACACTTGTAGAGCGAAGACAAATATAGTAGCCAGAGAACATTCAAGGGGCGATGAAACCCTGGAAAGCAGCCCCTCTATGCGACTAACTGGGCTCTTCGCTTTCTTATTCCCAACAGCACAATGCATCACAGTATCACGGTCCATGAGCTAACGAGAGGAACAGGTAGTAATAGCGATAGACTTCTTGCAAATGCTCCCCTATTCTGCTTCTTACTATCTCAAATATGCAATGGGCATGTCCCAATCTCGGGTTTATGATGAGCCGGATCCTACTCCCGTCCATGACAGACTCATGTCCGACATACCGCGGATTGGGTGAGTGTGGATCGAGAGGCGGTGTCCCATCCACGCTCTCGGAGAGCATTGTACATACTTCGGAATCTCGAGGAAAAAAGAGGAATGGCTTGAAGCCAAGAAAAAAGAGCCGGAACGCACTACCATCAAATCCATCCAGAGCCGTCAAGCCAGCCAGCCGCAACCTGCCCGGACTCCCCAAACCATCCATCCGATCCAGGGCCTATTTTTAGATTTGAAGCCTCGCCGTGCCAACCCGTCGTGGCTATCTTTACGAAGGACATGAGAAAATGGGGAACGGGGCGGTGGAGGATGACATGACGAATAGAAGAATAACAACAATAACCGTAGCGGTATCAGAAAACAAGTGACTGCGTAACAGAGACATCATGGCAAAGAGGGCGAGAGATCGAACACGAGTGGAGGAAGGCGTGGATGGTGGAAGGTGGGGGGGGGGGGGGGGGGGGGGAATTAAAAACAAGTTGCCATGATAGAAGAAGCGAGATGCAGTAACTCGACATGTGAGCCTGGGAAGTTCAGACACCGACCCAAATACAACCCCCGTTCACTCCTGTGCGCTATGCCGCCTTGCAATTCCATTTCCCTGGTGCCAATTTTCGTCCATGTACAAAGTATGTCCGTCTGCCCGTCTAGGTGGAGGTGATGTTGTGCTGGTGTAAGTAGTAGTAATGCCAGGTGATCGTGGACAAAGATGCACAAAGAAACAAGTCGATCGCGCCCCGGCTCGACAATCCAACAACCCCTTTCTGGCCTGTACAGATCGGAAAGAAGTCAAGAGCACCTTTTTTTGTCTTTCCAACTCCGTCCGAAACATTCCATGATAAGTTGAATTTTCGTGGATCGTCCAGACAGCCCGTCGACGCTCTCTACACATACCCATCTCTGCTGTCCGTGTCGGCACGACCCTATATCCCTGGAGTGAGGTGAGGAAAGAGTATATTAAGCTGGCGATTTGCTAGGAGGAGCGCTGCCACCGTTCTGGCGAGCATCGCCACTGCTCATAGAGAGGCCACCGATGCCCGAGGAAAGAAAGGCAAAGGGGTCATTCTCAGACTGGCCAGCGTAGAAGTTGTTGCTGGAATTGTTGCCAGGGCCGGCCGAGGCAGGGCCGTTGCCCGCCGACTGGAAAGCGGCCTCGGCAGCACGGCTATCGAAGGGCCCGGCAGAGTGAGAGCCCGGGGCTGGGCCGAAATGCGTGTTGAGTGATGGGTAGGGAGCTGCGCCGCCACCGATGCCCGAAGGCAGTGCGTACGTGCTGGGAGGTCCACCAAAATGCTGACCATAGCCGCCAGAAGCACCGAACGGTCCTCCGGCCGAGGCGAACGGTCCAGGCCCAGGTGTGCCAGCCATTGAGCCGGAGCCCATGCCATAGTTGGAGCCCCCGTCCATGGGCGATGGGTAGCCCGAATCCGCAACCATGGCTGCACCGGCGCGGCTCGAACCGCATCGCAGACAGCAGACGTTCTTGGCGAAGTTGTGGTAGCCGCAGACCTCGTTCCCACACTTCCAGTCGCCGGCACGGAAGGGCACAGGACCACTGCCGCCCATGCGGCCGCCGCCATGACCGGGATTCCCGTGGTGGCCACCGTGATGAGGGGGTGCCATCATGGCCGGCGGGCCGTAGCCGTAGCCGTAGCCCATGTCGCCTTGTGGACCGGTGCTGACGGCGGGGAAGGAGCAGCGGAAGCACGCGGTGCGTCTCTGGAAGTTGGAGAAGCCACACGACGGACAGGTCCAGTCGCCCGGGCGGGGGCGATTCTTACTAGGGGGGAACGGTGTCAGGATCTCAGCGGCTCGGTCCAACACGCGGCTCGAAGAAGGAGACACCTCGATGGCCTTCTCGTTGAGCGCGCGTCCGTTCATGCATAAGCTCTCGGCCGCCTGTGAGTCGGTCCCAGGTTAGCCACGAAACACAAGCGGGTTCTATACGTATAAATGCAAATAGGGCTATCAAAAGCATGGCGCAAAGCACGCATCTGGCAAGGTACTGACCTCCTCGTGGGACGAAAAGACGGCGAATCCGGTGCCGGTAGGCTTGTGCTGCTCAGGGGTGCGCAAGGTCCAGAAGGCAATGGGGCGGCCGCCGAACTGGGTAAACCAGCTCTCGAGCTCGGATTGGGTCGTGTCATGTGGCAGGCCAGACATGTGCAAGACTTTGCTGCGTTCGGACAAGAAGGCGCGGACGTCGGCGCGGGCGTCCATGGGCCGGGTCAGGACGTCGGGGTGGTCCTGGGGCGGCTGGGACTTGCGGATGAGGCCACGCAGGACGCGGGCCAGGGTAACGGCCTCTTCCATAGCGCGGCGCGGGGAGGCCGGGGCGAGGGCCTGCAGGTGGAAGGGGAGGTTGTGCTTGATGGGGGCGCTAGACTGGACGGGGTCGACCTCGAGGGCAGCACAGATGTTGGACAGCATGGAGGGGCCGAAAGGCAGCGACTCGGGGTGGTGCTGCTGCCAGCGCTGATACTCGGTGCGCAGGTCAAAGGTTCGTGAGTGCTGCAGGTAGGGGGGCAGGACAACGGCCTTGTCGCGGGCCTCGCGGGGCAGCTGGACGCGCAAGTCCCAGGCGTCGAGTGTGACAAAGACAAAGTCGAGGTTCTGCGAGGTCAGGTGCTCGACGGCGAAGGCATCAAAACGGTTGACAGCGTCGCGGAATGTGCCGGCGTTTCTAACGTGCTCCCAGGTCAGGGTCGTGAGGCTGGCTGGGGTGGAGCAACGGTGGGCAGTCAGCTTCAGGACAACGGGGGCAAGCAGCAGCGGCAACAACGGGGAGGGTGAGACTCACTGCAGAGGGGGGTGATGGGCGTGTTGATGGGCTTGACGAGCACGCTCTCGCGGTGGATCTGCAAGCACGGAAGCGTCGGTGTCAGCCAGCGATCAGGAATCATTAGGAGTCCCCTATTTTGAGAGCGCGAGAGGTAGAAATGAGCGAGAGGGAGAGAAGAGTTTCTTACCTCTTCCAGCGACTTGGCGTCGAGCAGGATCCAGCCAAGCTCAATGACCTCGGCCGAGTCTTTGGTAACATAAACACCGTGCTCATCGCAGGTCGTGGCAACGTGGATGACAACGTAGCGGTCGGCCAGAGGCGAAGGCGTCTGTTGACTAGACATGGTGGGCAAAGCCGCAGCGGCACTTGGCAAGGCGGGCGGGACGTAAACAAGCTGTGGGAGCGAGAGACAAGCGCAATGCCTGGTGAATGCGTGCGTGCGTGTGTGTGTGTGTGTGTCGACGAGAGTGGTTGGGTGTCGACGTTGGAGAGAACGAGCGACTGGGGGTCAACCAGCTGGGCCTCGGCAGACAGCGAGCACAGGTCGAATTGAAGAGGAGGGAGGCGGCCCAAAGCTGCGATGGCGAGTGTCGATGGCGTGGTCCTGCTGGTGGGCAGCTCGCAATGGCTCGTGAGGATAGGGAGATGGAGGTGGAGAGGAGAATTGGGGAGGCGGCGGAGAGGCGGAGGAAGATTGGAGAGAGAAAGGTTACCAGAAAAAACGGGATTATCACATATGGTATCTAGGTATGGACAAGGCGCCACTCCGACCAATGCAGCTGTTTTTCCTATAGAACAGACAACAGTACTGGGTTGGTGGGCGGTGCAGGAGAAGGAGAAAAGACGAAGAAGAATGGAAGTAGTTAGGTACCTTGATGAGAGAGGGAGAGGCAGAGGAGGGAAGCGAGGTTGCGTGGATGAGGCCCAGCAGTTGGTCGTTCCGGATATGTCGATTGTCAATTTGTACGGTACCCTTTATTGCTGGTAGGCACGATTATTCTAACTACTCGTCTACTCGGTATAGAATACTACTCCCTTACCTGCCCAGTAGGCACTCATTTCTGCCAAGTAGTTGTGTGTTGTTCGAGTTGTGCCCCAGTCTGTCTGTCTTGTCGGTCTGTCGGTCTGTCGGTCTGCCTGTGATGCAAAAATGGTTCGGGTCCAGCGACTCCCAGCGACTCTCTCTCTCCCTCGCCCTCACACACATACACACACACACAAACACACTCACCCGATGCACGACTTTGTTCAGCGGGGTTTGGCATGTGCGACATGTCAGATAAATCAATAGAACTCTCTCGATATCACTCTTTACTAGAGGTCCCAGAAGGTGAGGCCAGGCTCGGTAGGCTCACAATAAGGTCTGGGGTTTGAGGTTACGCAGAGAGAGCATCGAGAGCTGGTGCGGCTGGGACCTATATCCATGGCAGACACGCCTGGCTGTGGCCTCGTGCACTGCAGAGAAGTCACGGTGTCTCCACCGAGCATCTGGGCTGCGCGAGCCTAGGTCATTGTGTGCCCGCCGACCCCTTACTCGCCTACCGCTTTGCTTTTTGTTGGATCCTTTTTCTGGGTGCACCGAGGAATTAGATCTATTGAGACTATCGCGCAAAAAGAGTGATACCCTCCTCACATCAGCTAATCTAGGTAAAAAAGTGTATCACTCACTTCTGCCTTGGCCTCGGTGTCTATGTATCTAGCGAGCTGAGTAGGTAGTGACTGTAGGTAGTGAGCACGGGCTCGACAGGGCTGAGCCACATCGGCATGAGAGGAATTGAGATACCTAACGTACCGGGACCTTTGGGTCTGGTCCGTCTCCAATGCTTCTGCGCCACACATCACCGCTTTTGATAAAAGTCGCAAGACTGCTGTTGTTACCAGGCGAGCCAGGCTCACCAAGATTACAGGTCACAGCACCCGCAAAATATATATTCTTCACGTCGTCATCTCTTCCCAATTTCTTGTCTCGGCGCTGGCGCCATGTTTGTACCACTGCATAACAGCAAGGTAGGAGGGAGTCAACGTCCTGATAGAGGAGATTGGAGGTCATCTCTTCTCAGGATAGTAAGATAGTAGTGGCAAATCTACATAGGGGATTGTTCTAGTGATGTGTTCACTCCCCTATCTGGACAGGACACTTGACAAAACGACCATCACGTCTTATGCGGTTTCCCCGGTCCGTTCTGGTCACCGTGCTGAAGCAAAGCTGCATAGGTACATCCAATGTAGTTGGGTGAGAAACGGGAAAGACATCGTGTTGTGACCCGTCTGTGACCCGTCTGTGGCGGGTGGTCGGGACTTGTTTGAATCTGGTGGTCTCCAGGTGCCTTGAATCTTGCTCCTGTTGCTTTCTCATGGGAAGGGTTCCGGATTGGGCACACTCCGTCATGAAACCCTGGGCCAGCCGAGCCCAGCGCGCTAAGTCCGCAACCTTGCTACCAACCACACCCACCCATTACGTAGCTCGTCGGAATGCGGCATCGTAGCATGCTCGAGCTTGGATGAGATAGCTGACCAAACGAGTAGCTGTTGCCTGACTGCACGCTGTAACTGCCAATCCATTCATTCCTGCCTCGCCGCCCTTCCTCTTACTCTTGTGCTTCGGAATAGAACCAACCAACTTGACCATTTTGCTCTCTCCCATTCTGCTTTAGTCTCTGCCATTTGCCCTTTTCCGGCCACCATCAACAGCGTCCCCTACCCACCACTGCATATTTATTATATAGCAGCCATACCCGTCGTCAAATTGCTGTCGTCATCACCACATCTGCAATATGGCCGCCTCGACTGTCTTGGTGATCTTGATCACCATCTTATGTGAGTGTTGATGTCGCTACGAGACGACAAGGGGAATGCATGACGCGCTAACTCGGATGCGCGGAACTCGCAGTCCCTCCCGCCGGAGTCGCGATTGTGTCTGGGTGTGGCGCCGACCTTCTCATCAACATCGCTCTTACCATCCTCGGGTACGTCCCCCAGTCGCCGGGGTAGGTATTGTTGTGAGAGAGGCCGCCATGCTTATGTGAACATGCAGATATATTCCCGGGCACATCCACGCCTTCTATGTTGAATACGTCTACTACAGCCGGCGCGACCAGGCCAGGCAAGGCTTCCCGGTGCTGAACCAGCAGGCGCCAGGCGTCTATAGCGAACGCGTCCAGACCGGAGGACAAAATTACGGGACGGTCGTTCAGCCCGGCGTACACTAGCGGAGCGACGGCGGCTTACCATGCATCAACGGTGTTGTTGCGCGTGTAGCGAGAGAGATGAGGCAGCCGCACCAGGCATAGACCCAAGAGGGGGAGCATTGACAAGAAGATGAAGCGGGGCTGCGAGTGACGGGAAGGGATCAAGGCGATGTGGCTACGTACATCTGCATTGGAACCGGGCAGTGGGGTCAATCAATGCCGATTTCACACATGAGAATGGGCAGTCACTGCGTGTCTGATGGCCACGTGAAATCGACATGGACTACGGGAGAGCTATGTGGTGGAGGATGAAACATCCTTGGCTGTTGGGCGAGGCGGGTGTGAGACATGGCCGTTTGTAGGCCTTGTGGGCAAGACATGTCGATGGGGCGGCATGGTTTCTGATGGTTCCATGATGAGATCAGGTACATATAGCCAGAAAATGCAGCGCGAGGCAAGGCTCGTCTAATATCCCACGATGAAATACTCGGGCGGATCACGGGGACAAGTATCGCAGAAACACAAATGCTACCTAGTATATGGTTCCATGTATTGAAAAATAGGCCAGATATTATATACATGTAGGGGTGACAGTAGGAAAAGAGCAAATAGACACCTGGGAGGTACCGGAATTGCCCCTGCACCGCGACGGCTGAGACAAGATGGATTGGCTGGGTGTGACAGATGTGATGGAGGCGGGAGTAAACTGTACGGCGTACGGCTCGACACAGGTGAGACCAAAGAGGGAATGGGAGAGAGTCGAGAGAGAAAAGACGACCCCTGGTCGGTCCAGGCGTGGGGAGGAGTATTTGGACCATTCGGAGAACACCACGAATTTTTGCAGATCCAAAGACCGTGGACCAGTCAGACCAGCGCCCCGGGATGTGAGGGATGCCGGAGCGAGCGATGTGAACTTTGAAGTGCCATTCCCACCAGTTCCTAAGGCAAGGCAGGAGGTAGCTTCACTCTAGGTGGCCTCTTCTCTTTTCTCTCCGCCTCTCTCCCTTTCTCTCTCAACGTGTGTGTCTCTCTCTCTAGCCAGCCTGCTCCTCGATTGCTCAGACTGCGACGACATCCAGAGGCATATACATCGTCTACCGCGGGGCAATTCAAGGTTGAGTTGCAGGCTTCAATTCGACTTGTCAACCACAGCGCGTTATTTAGTGGGGCATCACCACTACCTACCAGTAACCTTGCCGTCCACTCGTTAGTTATCACAACCAACGCTGTCGTCTCGTCGTCGCGTCGTAGTCGTTGCCGTCGACCTCGCTGGCCATGTCCATGCGAGATGGCCCGCCTGCCTTCGACCACGACAGCGCCACCGTCTTCCGCGGCCCCCGACAAGCCAGCGTCCCACGCTCGTCCCCGCCATCAACAACATCACCGTCATCACCCCCACTCCAATCCGCACTCCAAGCTGCTCCGCGCTCCCGCCGCAGATAGACCTCGCCATGCTGGCGCCGCAGCGGCTTTCCCGCCCCTATCCCAGTCCAACTCCCCCGCCGTGTCGCTCGAGCCCAGCACCGCCCGAGGTCAGTCCATTCCTCTGCCGCAAGACACCGCCGCCCACCGCACTACCGCACTGCGCGAGCTGAGCCGTTCCCAGCCCATCGGCCGCCCGCGCTACCCTAATGCCGCCGCCACCGCTACCGCCACGACTGCCGGCACGTACTCGCAGCCCGTGCTTGTCCGCACCTACGCCGCTTCGGCTACCTCGTCGGCATACCCTTCCGGCCGCCGCTCGACGCGCCCGCCCGCCCCCAGCGCCTCACATAGCACCTATCCATCCTATGCCTCGCGCACGGGCCGCAGCCGCCGCTCCTTTGCTATGACACTCGTCCGGCCCCGCATCCTCCAGCGACCCGAGCCCCCAGATGGCCGCCTCGAGGCCGACGTGAAGCTGCCGCCCCTCGAGGCCTTCACCTTCAAGGGCATCATGGCCGACATCGAGCACGACATTGAAACGGATCTCGACCGCATCGCCGAGATCTGCGCCCGTTCTCGCTATTCCCTGAGCAACCAGTACGAGATTCACGTCGCGCCCCACGGCTCAGGCGCCGCCTTCGTCCAGCCTGTCCACCGCGACATCCCATCAGCCCCAACTCTCCAGGCCATTTCCAGCGATGACGAGCGCCACGGACTCCCGGTCAGGCAGCGGACCGGGGTTGTGCGCCGACGAAGCGCCGCCTACGGCACCCTCGAAACCATCATGAGCTCCAGCCGCTCCGACGACGACGAGAGGGCCAAGAGAAAGTCCGCAGCCCAAATCGCAGCCCACGTGAGACACGCCCATCAAGCTGCCACTACTGGCGAGACTGCATGCGGGAGCGGCAGCAGGAGCGGGAGCGGCAGCGCCAATAGCACGGAGGCCCAGGCCAGCAGCGAGCTGCACACCACGAGCCCTCGCTCCACTCTCGCCGCTGCCATCCTCAAGCGCTCCAGCGCACAGTCTATGAGTTCTCTCGATGGACACGCCACCGGCTTGGTTGGTCGGCCCGCGCGCGCGGAGATGTCCAATTCCCACCTCATGAGTACAACGACTACCGAGAGTCGCACACTTGAGAGTAGACCGCCCAGGCTGCCCGCAACACAGGAGCTGCCCTCGTCCGTGTTTCTGGTAAGTGCCCTGTTGGCCTGCGCGTTGGCTTAACTGCTAGCCAATACTATGATGCTTATTACTGTCACTTAGTCTAAGAGTGTAGCTGCGGCATCTATCGCGGCCCCCGAGGAACATAGGGCTCCGAGCAGCTTATTAAAAAGTGTGCGGCTTAATATTCCTTGGAAGGGTGCGGGTCTAACGTCGCAAGTCGCGTGTGAATATAACCTAGATAAATCTGAAAGCTATGCTATAAACACTTTGAAAAACATATTAAAAGATAAATAATAATATAATATTGAATTATATAACGTAATTTATATTAAAATTATATATAAATATATATTTTTTTATTTTTGATTTTATAATATTTTAATTATTAATATATTAATAATTAGAATAATTATTATAATAATATATTAAGTTTTAAAAACAAGGCTTTAATAAGTAATTATTATATATATATTAATAATAAATAAAGGTTAAAAAAAAGGTATAATAAAAAAACAATAAAGCTAGTATTTATAATATAGTTTTTTATTTAATTTATTATTTAATTAAAATAATTATTTTAAAAAACTAAAAAATATATTAATAATATAATATGTTAATATTTTTTTATAAAAAGTTTAAATAATAAAATAAGTTAAAAATGTTATGTTTATACTTTTTTTATAAAATATTAAAATAATATAAAATATATATTTACTTTTAAATAAAAGCATATTTAAAAAAAATCTTTTATTAGCTTTTTTAAAAATTACAATAAATTTTAATAATAATTATTATTTTAATTAACAATAATTAATAATCAATATTTTTATAGTTTTAATTGCCGTATTTTATATATTTATTAATTATTAAACGGTAAAAACGTTTATAATAATTATTAAATTTAATTTAAATAAAAACGATAAAAATAATATTATTAATAACGCTATTTATTAAAACTTTAAATAATAAAGTTTTTTTAAAAAAAATAAGTTTATAATAACGTTAAAATAAACATAATTATTATTACTATTATAAAAATTAACATTATTATTATTATTAAAGTCGAATTTTATAAAATATTACGTTTAAATTATATTAAGAAGCAAAGCTTTAATATGGGTATTAACTATATATTAATAATAAAGTAAAAAAAAAAAAAAGAAGCTATATATAAATAAGGTAGCAAGCAGGCTTTATATAGGGTACTAAGGCAGTAAACGGTGGCAATATTAATAAAAAAAATAAAAAGTGCTATAAAATAAGTTATGTCATTATTTTTTATAAAATCTTGCGTAAAGGTAAAAATTAGCCGCAAAAATAAAAGTTTATAATATAAAAAAAGTAATGCCGTTATATGGTGTTTAATAAGTTATTAAAAAAACTTATTATAACTTAATTAAAATTAGGGTCAAATAGCGCGTTTTAAATAAAAAAAAATACTTTTAAAAAATTAAACAGTTTATCGTTACGTTAAAAGCTTTTTAATTTTAATACGGTTTATGCGTTATTTTACGCTAGTCGGTTTTTTTTACAATAAGGCTTATATATAAATTTACTTTATAAAACGCGTTTTTTCACTACGGTTTTTTTAATATAGCTAAAAAGGTATTAAATTTATTATAGTAGTTTTAATCGCGTAGCGTCCGCCGTAATTACGTTTAGCGGGCGGTAGCAGCCGTATCGTTATTAAAGTAAAAAAGGTTAAAGCGGTCGTTTTTAACGGTTTTTAGCTAGTTATTTAGCTTTTTTAAAAGATTTGCAAAATTTAAATACTTGTTATAAACATTTTTAAAAAGTTGCGTTAAGTTTTTTAAGTTTTTAACGTAGATTTAAATATTGTTAAAATTTTATTTAACTTAATCGATTTAGTATTAAAGCTTTTAATAGTAAAGTTTTAATATACGAATTTTTTCGACTTTTTATTCCGAAAGTTTATTAAGGTCGATTGTTTTATCGTTTAAATTAAGTAATTTCTGTTTTAACAAAAAGTTCTTTAAATAAAGTTATAACTTATTAGCGTAGTATTAGTTGTTTTAAAGCTAATAATCCGGTATTTTAAGTTAATAAATATATAAGCCTGTTTTTTCTAAAATTTTAAAATGTTAACGCGTTATTAAAAAGTTTAATTTATTTATAAATTTGTTAGTTTTTTAAAATTAATGCTTTTTTGTAATATATATACGATTTTTGACGTTAAAGTCCGGCTTATAGCGATATTTGTTTTTTTTTATGTTATAATGTTTTAAGAACGTATTATGATTTGCTGGGTAAGTGCAACAGCGTCGGCGATGCTTTTTGTTATTTTTTAAACTTTTTTTTATTAAATTTATCCCGTAAGGTTATATTTGTTTAATCTGTTGTTTTTTCTTTTTAATTAAAGTAATTAAATATAAAATAGCTAAAAAAAACTTTATATAGCTATAATTTTATTAATTTATAAAAAACGTTAATAGCCGTATAGTTTATAATTAGTATTAGTTGGTTTTAAATAACGTAACCTACCTTGTAGCACCCTTTATCTCTTTTATTATTACTGCTACCGCTCACCGCCTTAGCACCCTATATAAAGCTTGCTTGCTACCTTATTTAAATATAGCCTTTTTTTTACTTTATTATTAATATATAGTTAATACTTATATTAAAGCTTTGTTTTTTAATATAATTTAAACATAATAATGATAAAGTTAATTAAAACTAAAATGAGACTAAAATTATTATAATTTAATAAAAATCGATAAAATAGCTTATAACGAAATAAAAAAAGCTGTTAAAAAAACCGTTTGCGTTAAAGCTGTTAAAAAAAAGTTGCTTTTTAATTAAAAACTTTATTAAGGTTTTTTTTAAACCTAAAAAGCTTAACCGTATTTATTTTTAACGTATATTTAACGCCGTCGTAAGTGTTTTTAAGCTTTTTTATAACTTTGTTTATATTAATACTTTTAGCGACGACGACGGCGAAAACGAAAAAGCCTTTATTACGCTCGATAATTTCGAAATATATATCCTTTTCGATAAATATAAAAACAATCGTTATGAAACTATTTTTAAAGTTTTTATAAACGATTTTTTTTCTAAAATCGATATTATAGCCGGACTTTACGTTATTAAAAATAAAGACAAAATTTTAGCTGCTTTTTTCTCCGTTATTACTAAATCCGGCAAAGTTGCTTTTAATAAATACGTCGGTATTTTAAACTTTAAAAGTTTTAAAAAATGTTTTTAAATAAACGTTATTATTTTTTAATAAAAAATTAAATATCGTTTTTTTTTACGTTATTTATAAAAAACAAGTTAGTAATTTTTATTACTAAGTTATAGTTTTAAATTTTAATATTAACGTTATAAAGTTTTAAATCTATGCCGTTAGCGGTATTTTTATTAATATAACTAATAATAATAAGTAAGTTTTAGCTAATTTTACGGCTAAATATACGTTTTTTTTAAAAACGTTTTAAAAAAACTAAAAACAAACTTAATAATACTAATTAGTTTACGATTAATTTAATGCTTTAAAATTATAACGTTTTTAATATATTATAAATTATAACAAATAATATTTCCGTTTTTTGGCGCTTTGTTAAAATCGATATATTTAAATATTAAAGCTTTAATTATAAAAAAAACGAAATCAAATTTAAAATTTAGCTTTAAATATAAAAAAAACAAACTAAAAACAAATAATAATTAGTTTTTTAATAAAAAAACTAAAATAATTAACGTATAATCTTATTTAATTAGTAATGCCGTTTATAATTTTGCTTTTTATTTTAAAAATCGTAATAATCCCGATAAAATCTAAACTTTTAAAGCTTTAATCGACTATTTTAAAATAAAATATTAAAACTTTAATTACGTTTAAAAAGCTTAATAAAAGCTTAAAAAACTTTTTTTTTAAAAACTTGGCTTAAATAAATATTAAACCTTTTATAATAATTTTATCCGTTACGTTAACAAACGCCGGCTTTTATGCAGTAACTAAAAAAAAAAGAATTTTATAAAAAATTATTTAATAAAATTAAAAACTTAGTTATTATTTAACGCTTTAATAATAATATTAGCTTTAACGTTTTTATTAAATATTATAAAACGTTTTATTATAATTTTAGTTATAATAATAAAAACTAATAATAAAAACTTTTTTTTAAAAATTGTATTAATAAAATTAAATAAACTAAAAAATATATTAGCTTTAATAAAAAACGTTATTTTAACTTATATCGATTTCCGATTTTTAAACAATAATTAATTTATTATTTATAGCTTTATAATAATAAATAAACTGTTTCTTATTATTAAATATATTTTTATTAATATAAAAATTACTAGCTATTTTTTTATTAACCGATATTTTATTAAATTACTAAAAAAGAAACCTAAAATCAATTATAACCGGGATTTTTTTTATAACATTTTAAGCTATAATAACCAAAAAAAACAAATTATAAAAAATACGTTATATATTAACTTTATTATATAAAAACAAAAATTCTTTTAGCAACTTTTTTTCGTTATTAATATAACTTTAGATATTATTATTAAAAAGACTTTCTTTATAAATTACGAAATTTTTTTTTATTTTAAACGTTAATAATTTTTTTTTTAAAAACTTATTTTTTTTATTTATAAGCTATATTATTTCTATAAACGAAACTTTTTAATTAACGTAATATTTAATATATAACGGTAAACCAATTTATCGTAAAAAACTATTTAAACTTTTACGTAAATTATTACTTTATATAAAAACGTTAAGTAATTTTATAAGCTATATTATTTAAAAAATGAAAACGTAGCTTTTATATAAACTTAATAACGTCTTTTTTTTAAAACTAAAACCGACTTTTTACTAAGTTTTATTTAACATTAACTAATATAAACTATACGTTATAAAGCGAAATTTTATTAAATAGTATAAGTACTAATTATTAAGTAATTATATAACTATTAACGCTTTAATATTTAAAACTTTATAAAAACGCGACTTAAAAAATAAAAAGATATACTTAATAAACAAAATTTTTATGTTTTTTTTAAATAAAATTAACTGTTTAATTTAAAATAAACAAAAACTAATAAAAAAAAAAGCCGACGTTTTTTTTTTTTAATAAAAAATCTTAAAAACTTTGTAATAAAGCTTAAAACATAGTTTTTAATATTTATAGACTTTATTTCCGCACGTTTAATAAAATAAACTTTAATTAATTTATTAGTAAACAATTTTATAACTATAAAATAAAACTGCTTAAAAGCAAAAATAGCAATAATATTAGCTATTACTTTATATATAAAATATTGTTAAAAAAACTTAAAACTATATAAAAATATATTACCGAAAACGTTTATAAAAGCTTTATTATTTTTAGCGGCATTTTTAAGCTTTCCTAGTTTTTATAACATTTAAACTAAAAAAAAAACTCCGTTTTTACGTTAATTACTGCAAATTAAACGCTATAATAAAAAAAAATTCCTATTTTTGTTTTATATTAATAAAACGTTTTCGAAAATTTTAAAGTCTGAAATTTTTATTAAATTAAATATATATTAAACATTTTATTAAATACGTATTATTAATAAATTAAAAAACTTCATAATATTTAAAACTAAATTTAAATAGTTTAAAACATTTTATTATATTTTTAAACTAATAAACAGTTTTATAATTTTTTAAAAATATATTAATAAAACTTTTTTTAATTATTTAAACGATTTTTATAGTATTTATATTAACAATATCTTAATTTTTTTAAATATAATCGAAAGATATTAAAAATATATTTGTAAAATATTCGAATAATTAATTAAAACTAGTTTTTAAACCGACTTAAAAAAATATAAGTTTTACGTTATTAAAACTAAATATTTTAAATTTATCGTAAAACGTAATAGTATTAAAATAAATTTTAATAAAGTTATAATAATTTAAAATTAAAATATATTAAAAAACGTTAAAAAAATCTGTTTATTTTTAAGGTTTTATAATTTTTATAAGCAATTTATTTTCGATTTTAGCTGTAAAACAAAGCTTTTTAATAATTTAACCCGTAAAAACACTTTTTTCGTTTTTAATAAAAATGTTATATTATATTTAACGATTTTAAAACTTGCTTAATTTTTATTTTAATATTTTATTACTATAACTATCGGCGGTAAACTAAAATCGAAATAAATTTATTTAACGGCGTTTGTTTTAACGTTTTTTTATAATTAAATAACGATAAATTTTAATATTCCGTAATTTTTTTTTTAAAAACAATAATTAACGTTAAATTAAATTACGGTATATATAATAAAAAAATGCTTACTATAATAAAATTATTTTTAATATAGCGACCAAAATTAATTAAATAATAAAAAAGCTTTTTTTTTATTAATTATTACCGATTATAACGCGTTATAATATTTTATAATTATTAAAAAATTAAACCTTTAATAAGCAAAATAGGCCGAGCTGTTATTTTAATATAATTTTACTATTATATATTGCTTTAAAATCGAAAAACTTTGTTATAAATATTTTATTTTAATTAAAAAAAAATAAAGACTTTAAAATAAAATAAAAACGCTATACATATTATATAATTTTTTAAACTTATAAACAAGTTTAAACTTTTAAATAAATCTGTTTTTAAAAGCTTTTAAATTTATTTTATAATAATATATACTTTATTAACGAATATATTTTAATATTTATAAGCTTTAAAGCTTATTTTATTAACGAAATTTTCGCGTAGAATTGTTTATATAACGATTTTTTACTTTATTATAAACGAGCTAAAACAAATATATATAATAATTAAAAATATTTATCCAGTTTAATAATATATAAAAACCGTATTACGATTTTAAACGTTAATAATTTATAAATTTGTTTAATATGTAAAATTTATAATATTATTATAACTTTTTATTTAAATTATAATAAAACTTAAAAACTAGTTATAAAATAAAATTAATAGCTTAAAATAGTTAAAAATATTAATACGTTTATTATTAATTACAGTTATAAATTTATAAAAGTTTTTAAAAATAAAACGCTAAGTTTTTTTAATTATTTTTATATTTAATAACTATTTTAATATTTTATTTTTAACTTTAAAACGAAGCCTATAATTAAAAACGGCTACAATAATATATTTATTATAATTAATAAACTTTTTAAACAATTTTAAAATATTTTATATAAACGTAATATAATATTTTAAAACGCTATATAAATATATTATAAAAGCTTATATAAAGTTTTCAGCCTATTTTTAATAATAATTTCGGATTAAAAACTATAATTCGTATTTTGTTTCCGATAAAAATATATAATATTTTCGGTATAAACTAACAGTTTGCTTTTTTTAAAATATTATAAAATAATTAATAGCGTTAAATTTTTAATAAATATATTAACTAACGTTTAAAACCGTTTTATAATTATTATTAAAATAATTAAAAACCGATTAATGCCGGCTATAAACTATGTTATAATTAGTATTTTTTATAATTTAATAGGTTTATAATTTTATAAAGTTTTATTTAATTATTTTATGCCGAATTATTTTAATTAAAAGCAGAAAATAATAAATTAAACAAACGTTACGTTATAAAATAAATTTAGTAAAAAAAAACGCTTAAAAAATATAAAAAGTATCGCCGACGTTATTGTTTTTATTTAATAAACTATAACGCGTTTTTAAAACCACGATAGTATAAAAAAAAACAAATATCGCCGTAAACCAGATTTTAACGTTAAAAATCGTATATA
>JAJJXC010000098.1:0-56903 GCA_022432385.1 Xylariaceae sp. FL1272
TAGGTATTTATTATAAATTTTAAAAACAGTGTTAAAATCTGCCGAACTATATATTATTATTAGCCGCATTAATCCTATATATAATAAAGTTCGAATACGGCACGTTATACGCGTTTTAGTCTATATAGGTTACGTTCTGCGTATTTTAGATAACGGTTTTATACGTTACCGAGTCCGTTTTATACGTATTATATAAATCGCGCTATTTTGTTACTAGTAACCGTACGTTCCGCTAGTTTTCGGAATAAAAATATTATAAGCTTTAAAGCTTATAATAAAAAAGTTTATAAAAAAGTTCGTGCCTATAATAAAAATCGTTTCTCTACTTCGTAATAAGCTATTTCCACCTTGTTATTCGTTTATTAACAAAATTAAATAATAATTTATTAACGTTTAGTCTAATTATATTTTTCGCTATAAAATAAGCTTTTAAGTTTTTAAAATATAAAAGGTCGACGTTTTCGTTATAAAAGTTCTAAACGTTTTATTTTTTTTTAGCTTTTTTTTAGCCGTTTTTTTAACGTTAAACTAATCGTTATACTTTTTTATTTAACGATATCTATATATAATAATACCGGAAATAAATTTAAAAATTATAAATCTAATAACGGCTTTTTTTTCGATATTTATCTTCGTTTATAAATTAATTTAAAATTTAATAATAACGTTAAAAAATATAGCAATAATATTTCGTTTATTAAAATCAAAACAAACGTCGTTACGTCAAAAAAATTTTTTAAAGATTTAGCGAGTTTTTTAACTAAAAAAAACATTTTAAAGTCTTAATTATAAAAATTAAAACAGAATTTATCTATAAATCCGTCGTTATTAAAACCGTTAATGCCGTATTAATATAATAAAATAACTATAACTATATATAAATATTTTTAAATATTATTAGTATTAACGATGATAAAATTAATAAAACTAAGGTCGATAAAATTTACGTAAACGTATAAAATCGCTAAAATCGTTAAAAATATAAAAAATTTAAAAAAATTAATTAAAAGCGCTTATTCTTATTTATTATTTAACTATAATAAATTATTTATACTTTTTAAAAAACTTTTACTAAAATTATTATATAACGCTATAATAACAATATTATATATCGTACAATCGTTAACTATAATAAAAAATACGTATTAAAAACGTTATATATATTACGTAAAAACGTAAAATTAAATATTTAACTTTAAAGTTTTATTAAAGGTTAAGTTTTATTACTTTTAAAAATTAATTTTAATTAATAAATACTACCTTTAAAAAACGTTTAAAAAAAATAATCAAATTACTATAAAGTAAATAGTATAGATTGCAGATTTCGTTATCGATAAAAGCTACCCGAAAATAAAAAATTAAAAGTTTTTAAATATACGTTTTAAAATAAAGCATACCAAATTTAAAACAAACTATCCGTAACTTAAAATTTTCTCAAAATCTTTTAAATAAGCTATATAGCATTTAGTAATAAAAAATACAGCTAATAAAAAACTTAGAAAATATAATAATAACGAAAATAAAAAAATATAATTAATAAATTAGTCTAAAAACACGTAACTTTAAGTTTTAATTAACAAATCGAGCAATCTAAGCAGTCTATTCGTAACGAATAAAAAGCGCTAATAAAATGCCTTAAAATACGTAATATAACGCTTAAATTTAATAACGACGAAATATTATAACTACAGTAATAAATCGTAATTAGCTTATAAAAAAATAACTATAATCGCGCGTTATCTAAATTCGTTTAATAAAATAAAAAACTTAAAACGCGTAATTAGTTCTTATTAATAACAGTTTGCTTAAAAAAGTTCGCTGCATTAGGTACGGCAAAATAACTTGCGACAAATTTTTTTTTTAGCTAATTTATGCTTATAAATAAAATAATAAATACTAATTAGTATTGAGACTATTTTTTATACGGACGTAATATAGCTATAAATATATATAGATTATAAAGGATTATTATTAATTAATAATAAAAAACGTAAAAACGGTTTCTACAAGTAATTATAAACTAAGGTCTAAGAAAACGGTACTTTACGTAATTAACAGTTGTTTCGCAGTTAACGGCTCCTATTAATATAGGCAATAACCTTATATGCCAAAGCCAGTATATCAACGTACGCATGTACGCACTAACAGTAATCGAAATTAGTTATTATATTATATAACTTATTTATAAATATATTTTTTATAACTTTTTTATATTTTAAAAAGCTTTAATATATAATATTGCTATAAATTTTAAAACTATTATTTGTACGTATTTTTTTAGCTAATATAACTAAAAAACTAAATTGCGATAAGAAATCTACGTTATTTATAAAAAATCCGTCTGTAAAGATAAATAATTTAATATAAATAAAATCGAACAAAATAAACTATAGGCCGCATAATAAATTTTTTATTTACTATTTTAATTATACGTTTAATATTTTAATATATTTGTTTTTTAATTCTATGATTTATATTATAATAAAAAGATTATATACCGTTTTAAGTTAATATATTAATATAATATATACTTTTTTTATACGTTACGTTATATAGTTTTATAGTACTATATAAATAATTAAATTAATTTTTAATAACTATAATATTTATTTTTTTTATACGAAAAAAATGTTTTCGTTTTTAAATAAAATTTAACCGTTATTAAATTTTATTACAACGTCTTATATAAACGTAGTTTTTAGCTTTATATAAAACTTTGTTTTTTTTAATTCTTGCTTTTTTAGTTTTACAAATTTTAATATAATAAAACTAAATATATCGTTAGTTTATAACGCAGTAATATTAAAACCGTTAAGTTTTTTCTCGGTTAAAAACAAATATAAATCGTACGTTAAAATATATATTTTAAGCTTTTTATAATAATATATATAATACGTTTTATATTAATATAGGCCTAATTTGGCTAAATTATATAAAAGCCGTATAATATATAGCAAAATATTTATTAAATATTTGTTTTAAATCTTTTTTAAAAGTTATATATAAATAATTCGAGTTAATTCGTTTATTATTTATATATATATTTATATAATATTTTTTAATTTATTCTTTACTTTACATAATTAAATTAACGTAAAGTTTAAAGCTAGTATAAAACGTTAGTTATTTTATTAAATTATTAAAAATTAAATAAAAAGTGTTTTTCTTTTTCTTTTTTTTTTATACGATTATTTTAAATTTTTTATATAAAACAGTTATTTTTTTTTAACCTTTTCTACTAAACGTATATCGAAAATATAAAAGTTTTTAATATATTATTAAAATATTATATAAAAATAAATACGCTTTATATTAATAAATTATTAATTTTTTTTATATCCGATTTTTTAAATAGTTTTTTAAACGTATTAATTTTTTTATTTTAATAAAATTATACTATAAAAACAAAATTTGACTTTTTTTTTTCGGTAAAAAATGCTTATACGATAAAATGTATTTTTAAAACGTTTTTATTTACGTTTTAACGGATTAAAAAACTTGTCATAATTTTTAAAATATAATTTTTAGCAAAATATTTTATTATACGATAAATATTTTAAATTTTATATTATCGTATAATAATTAATAATATAATTTAACTTATATATAATAAAATTTTTAACCGTTTTTTAAAATTACGTTTTATTGTTTAATTACTGCGATTTTAAATAATTTTTTAACTGCTTTTTTTACGTTATATAAATACTTTTAATTATAAAAAAAACTAAAAAACATTATGCGATAAACCGTTTTATATATTTATTATACGGTTAATGTTTATTTTTGTACGTTTTTTTTAAATTGTTTTTATAGTTTTTTAAATTGTTTTTGCTTTTTATATAATATTTAAAAAAAAAAGAAAATTTGTTATAATTTTAAAATAAACTTTAAAAACTAATAAAATAAATATTAAACTATTTAAACTAACCGTATTATTTAAAGCTTTTACCGCGATCTATAAAATTATATAATTATCCGTTATATTTAAAAGTTTTTTATATAAAATATTAAACGTATAATAGAATAGCTTATATATTTGTTTAATTTTCCCGATATTTTAATAAGTTTTAACCGGGATTTTTTTATATAAAAATTTTATTAATTATACGTTATTCCGAAATTTTTTAAATAAAAACTTTTTATTAATATCGTATATAATTACGTTTAATAGTTTTTAATATATATAAATTTAGCATTTATATAAAACGTTTTAAGTATTTTATATAAAAAAAGATTTTAAAAATATAGCGGCTTAAAATCCCGTTTTAACGTCGATTATATATAGTATAGGCTTGCCGTTAATATATATAACGTTAATAACTATTTCGTAATTAAAAAATAAGTCGTTTTTAATTAAAAATTTAAATTTTTAAAATATTATTACGTATAATTAATAATAATAGCAAATTTGTTTAATTTTATTAAAAACTTTTAAAAAAACGTTATAACCTATTTTCGTTAATAAGTTATAAAGTTTTTTCGCGCGTTAATAACCTGTTTTTTTATATATTTGCCGTAGTTTTATTTTTATAAAATATAAGGCTTATTTTACGTAACCGAAATAAAAAAATCTATAGTTTTATTTTTTAATTATAATATACGATTTGCTGTTTTATATAATTTTGTTTATTAAATTATTATAATACGTTTTTTATCGATTTATATTATATAACGAAAATAGAAAAAACGTAAAAGCGTTAAAAATAAAAAATCGAATTAAATTAATTAATATATTAATTTTGATTTTTTTAATCGATATTATGTTTTTAGTTCCTTTAAATCGTATAGAAGTTTTTTTACAAATTTAATCGATTTTTATTCCGAAAAGTTTTTATACGTATACTAATATTTATAACTTGCCGACAGTCGATATTTGTATAGCTTTTATATTTTAAAAAATACTTTAGTAAATATTTTTATACGGGTTTTTTAATATAAAAGCCGATATATCGCACGGTTTTATATTTTTATATAAAAAATAATTAAGTTTTAAAATATTTTTTTAAATTATTTAATATATATATAATTAGTTTATTATATAGTATAAAATTTTAGTCTTTTATTTCTTGCAAGCTTTTTTTTTTTTTTTTCGTTTTTTTTATATAATTATTTGTTTTTATTTTTTATTTTAAAATACTTTTTAAAATTAACGATATCAATATTAACTTTTTTATTTTATATATTGCTATATTTAATAAAATATTGCTTTACGTAAGTAATTTTTTTTTTAAAGTATTTTATAAATTAATAATTTAGTTTAAAATATACGAAATATTTTTTATTTATACGGTTAAATAAACGCTAAAATTTTAAACCGTAAAAACTATATAAACCGTAATACGTATAACTATAAAATGATTTTTTTATTACGCTATTTTTACGTACGGTTATTATTATATTTTCTATCGTTATAATATATATAAAAGTTTTCGTTTATATAAATTATAGCTTATTTTTTCGTTATACCGAAATTTATATTATAATATAAAAATTTAAAAATAGTTTTTTATATAAGTTTTTTATATTAATTAACGTTTATTTAAATTTAACCACGTTATTATATCTTTATACGATAGCCGAATATAGCTAAATTTCTTTTTAAAAATCTGGTTTAAAAACGCGTTAAATCGTGCAAAAAGTTTTAAAAAGCTATTTTAATACTTTCGGTTTTATTAATACTAAATTATTTCATATAATTTATTAAAAATTTGTCGTAATTTATTTATTTTAATATTAAATATAGTTTATTTTTGTATTAAAATATACGTTAAACGTATTATATATTTTTTTTTATATTATTTTCGGGCTAATATTAGTTTAAAAATATAATTTAATAAAGTTTAAAAGAATTTAAAAAAAAAGTATATAGTAATAATTTTTTTTAATTTTTAGAACTTAATATAGCTATATAAATTAGCGTATTTTATTTAATAATATATTATACGGTAAACTAATAAAGTTTAAAAAGCTTTTTTATAATTTTCAAAAAATTACGAATTTATATAAATCGATTTAGCCGTTTATAATATTATATTTTAATACGATAAAATTTCGTAATATATATTAAAATAAGGTTTGCCGTATAATAAAAAATAGTTAAAAAATTTAGAATTATTTATATAGTTAGTTTTTCTATAATAGTTTTTCGATAGTTTATTAAATATCCGGTTCGGGTAATTTTTAAAATTATAATAATTAGGTTATATAAAGTTTTTAATAATAAACATTAGTTATTATTTATTTATTTTATATAAATTTAACTAACTTTATATTTAAAATGTTATTTTCGAATTATATTTTTTAATCTGTTAATTATATAAAAAATAACTGTTTTATAGTTTATATAAATTTGTTAAGTTAAAGTTCCGTTTAGTTTTTAAAGTTTTTTTAAATAAAAAAAAATAAATAATCGTTTATTATATAAATTTATTTATACGATAATACGTAATAAGCTATATATATTATTATAAACTCGTTAAATAAATTATTAAACAATTTAAAATCGTTATTGTTTTTTTATTTATTTAATATAAAGTATTTTTTAACGCTGTTTTTATTAA
The DNA here is from genome assembly GCA_022432385.1 of Xylariaceae sp. FL1272. Taxonomy (NCBI): domain Eukaryota; kingdom Fungi; phylum Ascomycota; class Sordariomycetes; order Xylariales; family Xylariaceae; species Xylariaceae sp. FL1272. The sequence continues at coordinate 6,561 of JAJJXC010000098.1, forward strand.
AACCGTATTATAAAGTTATTTCGGTTTATAAAGCCGATTGTTCGGACGAAATTTAGGATTTGTTTTTAGCTATTATATAGAATTTATTATATAAATCGGTTTATTATTTTTTTCGAATATAACTCGAAGTAAATTTTTTTAGGTTTTTTTTATATAACTTGTTTAAACCGGAAATATAAAACGGAAATAAAATAAAAACGTAAAATCGTATTATTATAATTTTTAATTAACTGTTTTTTTCGTTTTTATTAATTTATAATCGTTTTATAACTATTAACTAGTATTAAATAGGCTTTATACGTATTAAAGCAAATATAAATAACTATACGATTAATTTATTTATGTTTATTTTTAAAAAAAAAAATCTTTAAAAGGGATTTTATACGAAATATATAAGCTTTTATACAGAATATCTAACGTACGTATAACTTATTTACGTCGGCTATCCCGTAACTGTTATACGTAATATTTACTTACGCCGGTTATTTTTTACCTGACGTACGTGCTATATACGTGTTATTTATTTATATCGTATATGCTATTTACTTATAACGGCTATTTAGTATTTGCTTTGCTTTTGCTCGTATAAAGTAATTGTCCTTTTATACTAAGTAAAAGGCTTTTTACGCAATAATGGTTAAACATTAATAAAAACGTAGTTTTTTAATACGGCAATATAGCTTAAATATATATAATTATAATTTTATATAGCTTTATAATATAAATGCCTATTTTAAAATTTATGACTTATTTTTTAGCTTTAGCTTTATTTATAGTAAATTTTTAACGTTTTTTATATTAAGTTTTATAACTATAAAATATTATAAGTATAACGTAAATAATAGCTGTTTTTTGTACTATATCCGTAAATAATCCGAATTAAATATTAATTAGGCTTTATAAATAGTTTGTTAAATAGAAAATAAAGCTTGTTTTTTTTTTACGTATTTTTAAAAGTAAACTTTTTATTAAAATATATTTTAAGTTATTTTATAGCTAGTATTTTTTTATTTTTTTAAGTAAAAAAATAAATTTGACCGTAAGTTTTTTAAATATTATTAAAAATAGGTTTTTTATAGTTTTTTTTACAGGTAATATAAATTAGTTTATATTTTTTTAACGTTAAAAATAAATGTTTTTATTGTTTATATAAAAATGTTGCTAATTTGGTATATACCGATATTATTAGCGTATTTAAAACAGAAATAAAGGTTTTATAGTAATAATTTTATTAAATAAAATATATATAATATAAAAAATAAAAAAAGCTTTAAAAAGTTTTATATTTAATTATATAATATTATATTATAAATTTTTTTAGTTTTATCCGGATAAATCGTTTATAAAAAAATTTGTTTATTATATTAAACATTTTTTTAGTTTATTTTTAAACCCGTATTTATATAAAGAAACGTTTTTTAAACAACGCGTTAAAAACGTTTAATATATTAAAAATAAGTATTAAAACTATTTTATTAGCGTTTAAAGCTTATTTTATATCGTAAATAAAAAAATTAATTAAATTTATTTTAAACCGTTTTAAAAAAGCTTTTTTATATTATAAGTTTAATATTTTATAAATTAAAACTGTTTAAACGATTTTTTTAGCTATTAATTTTTTAAAGCTTTTATTAAAAACTAATAAAAAAGCAATAAGTCGTTATATTTTAAAACTTGATTTTTATTTTTGCTAATTTTTAGTATTATAACTATTTTAGTTATTTTTTAAATCCGAAAAAAATAGTTTTATATTAAACATATTTAATATAAAACGTAACAATAATGTTTAATATGTTTTTAAATAAGTTTTAAAAAATAAACAGTTATAGAATTAAAATTTAATAAAATGTTTAAAACGTTTATAATATACGTTTTAATTTTTTTTATAATATAATCGGTATTTTAAAATAAAATAACTTTTATAAAGTCTTATTTTTTTAAAAGGTTATTTTTTAGGTTATCGGTATTATTAAAACGGTTAAAATTGTTTTATATAAAGTTTTTGTTTTATTTAGCTTTAATTCGATCGTTTGGCTATTAATTTTAAGCAGTAAAAAGTTTAATTTTAAAATATTTTTATATTACGTAATTAGTTTATATAAAATAAAATCGTTATTAATAATTTTAATAAGCTTTTTTTAATAGTTTTTTTTAAATTAGCATATTATAATAAAAAAATGTCGGTATTTTTTACTATATATAAAGTATTAAATACTATATAGTATTTTTTTATTTTTTTTACGTAATATTGTTTATAAGTTTTTTATAATCGTTATTTTATTTTATTTTAATGCGGTTTTTATTTTTAATTTTAAAGCTAACTATTTTTAAAACGTTTTTATATATTTATATAAACTATATAACGTATTATTTTAATTATTTGTTATTATTATTTATAAAAATAATAAAAAATAACGTTAAAATATTTTATATTAATATTATAAAATACGATTTATTATTAAATAATATTTTTAATTAAAAAAAATCCGGTACGTTATTGCTAAAATAAGGTATTTTTATAATTTAAATAAAATAATTAAAAATTATATTTAAATTTAGGTTAATATATATTTTTTTAAAAAAATATTTATAAAAACTAAATTAATAATATATTTAACGTATTAAATAAAAATTTTTAATATATTAATATAGTTTATATTATTAGTTTTTATTTAGGCTATAAATTTAATATTTTTATTTCGGCTTTTTATATTTAGTTTAAATATTAGGTTTTATACGTTAAAGTTTTTTTAACTATATATTTATTAATTAGTTTTAATAAAATAACGTAATCGATTATTTTATCAATCTTTATTTAATAATATATATTTAAAATATAATATTTATTAATATTAAGCTATAACGTGTTTTTTTATTAAAAACTGTTTAATATTAAAAGTTTTTATTAATTAATTTGTAATTTTAATTTTTTTCGTAATTAAAAAATAACTTTTAGTTAAATGTTTATTTTTTTTAATTATTAATAAAAATATAAGATTTATAAGCGGGATAACTTTAAATAATAGTATTAATATATGTTTATAGTTTTTATATATAAATAATATTTTTTTTTTTAAAATATTTAGTAAAAAGTATAATATACGGTTATGGCTTTTTTTTTAACGTTTAATTAAACGATCGTTAGTTTTTTTGGTTATTTAAGGCTTCGCCGTTTTTTAAACTTTTTATTATTGTTTTTTTATCGTAAAGTTATTCAATAAAAAATAGTAATTAATTTTATTTATTTCAAGCTTTTACCGCCGTTTAATACGTAAGTATTATTATATTTTTTATTTTAAAAATTATAGTAATAATTATTATATTTATAAATATATTTATTATTATTAAAGTTTAAATTTAAAAGTATATAATCCGAGTAAAAGTTTTTATAGCTAATTGTTTTTTTACGGCTTTAAATAAATAAAATAATATTTTATAAACTTTAAAACAAAACGGCGGTAAATTACGGTTTAGCTATTTTTTTTATTTTAATATTTATTATTAAATTAGCGATTACGAAATTTTTTAAGCTTTTACGTTAAATAATTTAAAGCTTTTTTTTTTAATATAAATATAATTTTATTATTAATTTTAATAAGCTTTATTATATAGTTATTATAATTAACCGGGTAATAATTAAAATAATTAACGTATTATTTAAAAATTATATAAAGCTTTTTTAAATATTAGTTTAATTATTTATTATAATAAATATATTATATTATTTTATTATACCGTATTACGTTATAATAGCTTTAATAATTAAAATTATATTATTAAATTAATAAGTTTTTAATAATATATTAAAATTTATTATTAGTATTAAAAAAACGAAACTTTTAAATAAATTATATAAAAAAATAATTTAAAACTTTTTAAAAAAGTTTAGCGTATTATATTTTAAACGTTAATAATTAATTAAAGCTAAACCGGTTTAAACTTTTATTTCGTTAAAAATAATATTTTTTACTAAAATTGCTTTAAAGCCGATATAATCTAAAAAATTAAAAAGAATACGCTTAATAACGTAATTATATTAAATAATTAATATTTTCAAGGCATCGATATTAAAAACTTAGGTAATTTTTTTTTTTTTTACCGAATAATATATTTCGGATTTTTATTATAACGTATTTTAACGTTTAATTTGTTTTAATACATATATAATCAGATATATCGCTTAGTTTTAACTTTTTATTTTATAACGTTTTAATTAAAAAATATTTAATAGTATAAAATATTTATTATATAAAGTCGTTACGTTATTTTAATAAAATACGTAATAATAGCTATTTATTAATGTCTTTTTTTATATCGGTTAAAATAAAAAATAAAATTAATTTAATAAATTTAAACTTAATCGAAATATTTAAAATAAATATTTTTTTTATTTAGAATAAAGTCGTTAAATTAGTAATTTTAATTTAAAAAATTTGTTTTAAAAAAAAATAAAAATATTAGCTTAAAAAAATTAATAAGTTAAATATTTATTAGTTTTATTAATACATATATCGTTTTTAAAATTTGGCGAAAATTTTAACGTATAAATATTTAAATAATATTAAAATAATGTTTTTAATTTTATTTATATATTTTAACTAATAACGTAGTTTATAACCGTTTATAAATTTGTTTAAATATTTAACGAAATTTTATAATACGTTTATATTAATTTTTTTATTTTTATTAAATATTTTAAAATAAATTCAAATAATTAAAATAATATTTTTATAAATATTAAAACCGTTTATTTTAATTAATAATCGTTAAATAAAAAGCTTTTTAAACAGTTTAATAAACGAAGGCGGCTATATAGCGCTAAATTTATACCGTTTATAACTTTATAAATTAATAAAAATAAAAAGGTTAAACGAGCATATATATTAGCCTAATTTGTTAATAAAAAAAGGTTAATTAGGCGTAAACTAAACGTTTATTACGAAACAGTTTAAAAAAAAGCTTTTAAACGCCGTAAGAATTTCCAAAAAAATTAGGTGTAAAAAAGTAGCGAATGCTAAATATTAGCAAAATAGGTAGGAATAGCGCTAGTATACTAACAATACCTTGCGCACGGATAATAAATGCAAAGGAAGGTGATAGCTTATACCCTGTTCGATAGAAGGAAGCAGAAGATCTTGACATATCTGCAGTCAGTCCTGATTATACTACTAGATAGGAACTGCTGAACAGTTGTCAAAATGGAGTTTTGGGGCAGTTAAGACATGCGGGGTTGAGTAGACGCCGATAATCATATGCATGATGGTTGCGATGCTTTGGAGAACATCGTAGATACTTTATCTGCCCACTGTCAAGCCATATCCATTTTCATCTCGTGTGCTTTGGACTACAAACACTCTTAAAGCCCTAGCGCCATGTTCGACCAATTCGAGTATCGACATATCCCCGCACTCCTCACAGCATTCGTGAACGCGACCGGTATCCTATGGCCAGTCACGAACCCTCAGAGGTCACTCTCTGCCTTCGGCTTCCCACCTCATATCGCGGACTCGTCTGCAGCTGCGCCCGTGATGATGGTCGCCATGGTCCGCACAACGACAATCGGGTTCATAATCTTTGCATTGTACTTCAAAGGCTACTACGAAGCTGTTGACATCGTGCTGGCTACATTCGGCACTTTCTCGGGTGTTGTTGATAGTTACGCAGTCTGGAAATACGGTAGAGCAGACAGAGCCTTTTACCGCGTCCTTACGTCCTGTATTGGGGCTGGGTGTGGGTTTGCTGGCGTTACAGCAGGCCAGTGATGATTAAGCGTTGAGGGTGGGTGTGTTCCCCAGGAACAAGAACCCCAGATTTGTGTCGGCTTTACTGTTCTGCTGGGGCCTAAGATGTAACGCCATGGAGTATTGTTTCAGCGCTATGGGTAGTATGAGGGCCAGCGAAGTTCAACACCGGAATCGTTGCGGTTCAACTTGGGTTTTACGCCGTATAAATCTATGGATAGCCTCGTCTAGTGCGCAACCTGCCAAGCAACATGTTACAGCCGGGCAGCCCTGCTCACCAGTACCCTATCGACTATTAGAACATATGGGATGAAGTACGGACAATATCAGTGGCAAAAAGGAATCAAACTTGGATTGGATATGCTTGGCGCTCATCTTGGCTGATGTCACTGCGGTAACGCCGAAAATAGTGCTAAAGATGAAAGGATTTAAGCTTCATTGTCGAGAGGCTACGCTGTAATTGGCGGAATCAAGATCAGCTAGCCTTATTGTCTTTAATGTTATCCCCCGGAAATTGCCAAAATGTTGAAGCAGTCGAGGTCCGTCGTGAGTGGCGGCTGATGACAATGATGAGAAAGGAGAGTGTTTAGTCTTTCTGGGACATAGGGATACAATCTGATATCGTACCAACTACTCTACACTGCTCTTATGGTTTCATACGATTACCCAGAAATACCACGCAACATTCTCTCAATCCAGGCCCTACCCTCCTTGCCTTCCTTCAACCCATAACATGCAGCAAGAGGGAAATCATGCATCAATCCGTCCCATATCAACCAGTTCCCCGGCATGTCAACCGCCTTACACCTTTCAAGAAACACCATGACATCTGGTGCTAATACATCATAACTTCCAACCGCGCAATTAACCACTATGCCGCTCTCCTTCAAGTTTGTCAAGTCCGCTAACACCGGACTCAGGTAGGGATCACTCGTAGCTGACCCCTTGGACCATGCCTTAGCCGCGGTGTCCGCGTTGCCTTTCCCAACTATGGGATCAAGTTTGTCTGTATGATCTATTTCGGGGTTGGTGACGCGCATGTCAAGTGGTGGCGAGACCATCAGCACCGATCTCAGAACACTCTTCCCAATGGCCCCATCTCCCGTGCCGTTCATCACTCGACTCCTCGCAGCACCATCAGCCCACCAAAGCGCCAACGAAAGCGCAATATTCCCTCCAGCACTATCCCCCAGTAAGCTCACCACGTTGTTCTCGCTCTCAGCTTCAGCAAGTGCCTGTCTCAACCAGCGTCTCAGAATCGGCAACGACTCCTTAGCCGGCGAGTTAGGCGCTAACGGGTACGACACGAGAATAATCTGCACATCAGATTGTGCGAGTGCAGAAGCGAGATAAGCGCATAGCTTCCATTGCTCAGATTCTGCTGGTTGCACAAATCCACCGCCTGCGAAGAAGTAGACAATATGTTTCGCTTTCGCTACATCCTCAGGCTTTAGTCTACCGCGTGGTGGGTCAACGGGTGGGTGAAATGAGTAGGTCCATAATGTTTCTTTAGGGCTTGTGGAAACTGGATCTGGTGATGAATTCGTGGACTTGGAGGAACTTGACGAATTTGAAGATGAGCTGATTACTATCCCTCGCTCTTTGATCTCTACTTTTCCTATTCGCTTTGGGCGTTTCTCTATCCGTGGTGAACCGGCTGGGTGGTTTCCCTCAACGCTGAGGATGTGTGAGCGGATCGGTCGAGCGGTCTTTCGGAAGACTTTGTACAAGCGTGATAGATCTGAGCGGCGGGCTACTGTTGGACCTTTATCGTGTAGCGTTGACATCGTGGGTCAAATTGTTGTCGACTATGTGTAGCGAACGAGAATATAGGACGAGTACTACAAGTTCACAATATTTGGTTACGAAAGTACAATTGAATGGACTTCAAAAAAATTCATATCACATAATCGCATTCATGGTGTCTTCACCGCATCACATCATTTGGTAGATCGTCTGATGGTGTCGTCGATGACTTGAACTCTACCCCGATCATGACGCTATCAGGACTCAGCTAGCAGATCGACCCGCTGGCTACGCTAACGTAAACGGACAGCCACCTACATCATGTCAAGACCCTTTGTTGGACCCTTTGCAGGACCCTGCGTCTTGGGGGCAGATTCAGGAATAAGGCTGTAGCTTGCATTGATATAACTCGTCTGGTATTTTGATGTGCGAGTGCGACATGGACGTATTGGAAGGCAGTGTTATGTTGGGTACAATGTGCAAGTGTCCACCTCACGGTGACGAGAGAACAATGAGGTAGTCGAGTTTGGGACAATTCGCAGTATTCCTCGTCCTCTAAGAAAACTCCAAATGAAACGGGCATCTAGGTAGCGAGGAATGGCGCAAATATTACACATTTCATTATCATCTATCATCTATGCTCTATACTCTATAACTCAATCTTTAGAAATTCAAGCCTCTCTCAACAACGGACCCGTCTTGACCGGGCTAAGGACCTTAAAGTCCAACCTCTCTGGCACACGATCAGGACACCAACGAATCATCCCATACCTCAACCAATGCGCATACGTGTTGGGAATATCATCAGCGCCGACATTCTTCCTCCACAGACTGCCCAGCGTATCACCAAGGACCTTAAGAATAATCCCATGCGCCAACTTGAATCCAAAACTCCTCCTCAAGCACTCCTCAACAATCTCCCTCGCCTTCATCTGATCAGCATTCTCCTCCTCTCCATCCGTCGGCATCTTCAAGCTCATAAGTCGATACGCCTCAGGCCCATCCCAATTCGTATACTCATTAATGAGCTGCGACCCCTCCATATACTCAATGGCATAGACCTTCTCACTGCAATACTGCGGTCCATTCCAGCCGCCCTCCTCATCGATAAGTCCACAGACCATGTTTATGCTCTGGCCCTGGATGATGTAGTCCGTCAACTCGGCACTGATCTTCTCCCCAAAGTGTACACCCATCATGGGCAGGCCCTTGAGCAGGGGACTCTTGTGCATTCCGTCTGTGCTCGACTTCCCGCCGTCCTCGGCCCACAGGGCGAGGAAGAGCTGGTGAGAGCGTAAAAATTGCGGATTGTCGCGTCGAGCGCAGAGAAAGTAGTTTGTTAGATCCCGATCGTTGACGTCTCCAGCGTTGTAAGTCAGGACTTCGTAAGGCGAGTCAGGGTCCGCGACTGTGGTATTCCAGAGATGGTCGAGGTCACCGATTTGCATCATGCCCACATCCGCATACACCCCGCCATATTTTAACAACAAAGGCCAGCGCACAAGATCTGAGGTATGTTGAGGCGCGTAATCACCACCGATAGTGCCGTCAAGAAACGCCTTAGGGAACGTCGAGGGATCTGCGATGTCGAGGAAATTCGCAATGTTGAGAGGCGAGTTTGGTTGTCTGTCCATTACTCGAATTACCCATCCCGCTTTGGAGAAACGCCTATGCCAAGCGCGGACGTTGCGTTGGGTGTAGGGGTGCATGTTCGAGAAGCCCGAGTGCCAGAAGAACCAGATGTTCTTCTCTGAATCTGTGATGGGTACTGGATTCAGGAGATCATGGTCTATTTCCGGGTCTTGACGTAAGTCTAGTTCGTGAGTGGGAATGGCGTGGACGCCCGAAGGCATCTGGTATTTGAGAGAGTCCATGTCGTGTGAGGTGCTTGTTTGAGCTGTTGTTGGGGTTGTTAGTGGTAGCAGCAAAGTGCAATTCATAGGTGTCAATGAAAGACTCTTCTAAGATATCAATTGAAATCAAATGCCAAGGTCTTGGATGGAGGATTTGAGATTAATTCACAAGGCGAAGTGGGATATTATATATACTGCATGGTCAACAGCAGGGCACTGTCAGTCACAAAGTTCACCCGTAGCAGGAATATTGGAAATGGCGAACGCTGACTCAATTCGCAATGGGTATATCCATGTCGGCATTGGCGCATGGACCTGACATCTTGGCCCAGAAAGTAATCACTGTGGAAAGCCATCGTCGCAACATTTCTTTCGCCTTGAGCTGCGCGATGTAGAGAATTGCTCTTTAGCTGCATGGAAGATCATGTTTGAGTGGGACCAATGTGGCTGTGGCAGAGAGAAACTGGTGAGTCAACATGACCGTCATTCACGTGACTATGATTCATACGCATTGACTTTAACTCTACCTGCCGACCTGTCTTGCTTATCCGCCTTGGGTCTTCTGACGGTATTGGAATATTGAATCGTATTGGCCATTATATTCATGCAGAGGAACACGCCCTCATTAAGAGCTCCCGAACGTAGTAAGGAGCCGTCGACCGCTTAGACGGCGCTGCGGCCCACAATGCCGGCTCAACCACCTGGCCCTATCAATGTGTACGTGCCTTTGCTCAAGGCCTCTGACCACTTTGCTGTAGCCAACAAGTATAAGTCGTTGGAATAGCAAACAGACATAATAGCGTCTGATGAAAGCCCCCTTGAACTCCGAACGCACTTGCTGTCATGCTCAACCCGTATTTTGATGTGGTGTTACATCACAAGTTCCCACCAACGCCTTTGCTAGATAAAAAAGGGCAAAAGTCATAACCTTCTCAACGAAATATACGTCGACCCCCAGCACGTGGCGCAAACCTCTCAGCGCCATTGTGCGTCTGCTGGTTCCAGAACATGAGGCTTCCGGTGGCACCGCCATTCTCAGCCCTGCGTCGTTGATATGCCTCTCGGAGATGGTCGGGTCGCAATGGAGCCTGGCGGCGGAACTTGGACAGCTCATCGCCGGGTTCTATGGCAGCATCGTTCTCGACTTGCTCCTCGCCCTGCTCAACCCACTCTTGTTGAACGTCGCGTGCGGCCTCGACAATGTCACCGAGATACATCTTGCAGACCACCTGCATCATCTGATGGACGTTGGTAGGACATGACTGAGATGTGACGCTATTGATGTGCTGTGCAATAATGGTTAGCAACTGGCAGTTGCTATTGTAAATCAGATAGAAACGTAGAACGTACTCTTTTGACATCCTGAGGCCTCAAGAAAGCTCTGTGCCAGATCTCGTAGCGCTCAAACTGTACGGGGTCCATCTGCGACTTCAGAAGGGCAAGCAGTTCCTTCTCTTCCTCCAGTTGCTCCTTAGTCCTGGCGGCGGAAGTGCTTGCCATTGTCTCTGGTAGCTCGAAAGACCCGTCATTGTCACCTTCTCTTCCACCATCTGCATCGCCGTCTCGGCCAGCATTGCCACTAGCATTACTAATGATGGTGGCAGCCCGACCCCCAGCCATGCTCGGTGTGCCGTCGCGTAGCGCCGCAGCCTCCTCTCTAGCTCGCTCTGCCTTGGACTTGCGACCGCGCTTCTTCTTGACTGGGGCACCGCTGACCTGGCTGCCACTGACCAGACTCATGTTGTCGACACTAGGAGAGCGCTGATAGGATGGGGAGTAGCTTCGGCCGTTGATCTCGTCGGGCGGGAAGGAAGTCTGTCGGAGTGGATGCGCAGATCCGGCGGAGGCAATAGACATGGTCGAGGCCTTGCGCCGCTTGAGAGCAGGGGGCTGGATGGAGAGATCACCGGCTGCAGAGGATCGCTTCTTGGTGGGAAGCTGTGCATGGGGCGGGTAGGGCGGAGAGCCAGCGGGCGAGCTGTTGTGCGGAGGTGATGCCATCTTGTCGGATCGATGGCTTCAGGCGGATGTGGTTCGTCTGCCGTCGCCGCAACGTGATGCAGTATTACTTTGACGGGACCACGCGCTGGAGCCGTGGGGGTGTAGAAGAATGGTAAGGAGATGGAGTAGGCTCAGCGGCGCGAGATGCGCGTAAATATGGTTGCGCGAGGTAAGCGTTGCGCTTCTAAGCTGTTGGAACACATGGAAGGCGCTGGAGAGTGACGGAGAGTGCGCCTCGCTATTGAATTCTGCCGGCAGGCCCAGTAGATGGAAGCCACAACTTGTCTGACCGCCTTCTTTAGGTACCCAGGTATTTGAGAGTGGGCGGATGGAATCGTTTCTTGTGGCTTGGGCTGGGAGCTTTCCAAGCTAGGTACCTACCTAAAGTTAGTGGGGTTGCAGACCCTGAATCCAGACCCTCTCTGATTGGATGCGTGATCCGAGGTCCCGATGGTTTTTCCATAGTCGGAGCATCCATGGATGCCGGCCATCAGACGTCGATAATTGAAGAATCGGGCTTGTTCCCCTCCCAGATATTGCGAATGAGCTTGCGTGTAATATGTACAATGCTAGCAAATAATTAATGGATGAAATTGATGCCGAGATATTGATCAGTGTTGCATCAAGTGTTGGGAAACAGTAACAGCTGTGATGAGTACAGGACCATGGACGTGGTAGTTCAAGTCAAGGGGTAGCAGGGCAGCAACAGCAGAGTGACAATAAGGCACCTGATGCGAGTCACGTCACCGGACGTGCAGCAGCTGGGACCAAGACATGCAGGCCACTTGCAGATATACCTTAGCGGCAGGCAATTCGGGCAAACATGAGTGCTGCGGGGTGAATCGAGTGAGAAAACAAGGGTCTTCTGCCTCTCCGACATACAGCAGAGCTACTGAGGAGAGGCTATCGTTTGCACGCCGGGCGCATATCATCTTATCGCTAGCCCGAGTCGCCCGATAGCGGCTGACTTTCTTGAAAGATTTCTGGGCCTGCTTATACTGCTTACTCCATCGTCCCAATCGTTTCGCCTGCGCGGGACTCATAAGTGTCAAACCGAACTATTGTATACGCCAATTGGCATCTGCTTGATACTTGATGCTTGACGGTCACTGTTGAGTCAATCCTGATCCGGACAGCCTGGGAAAACAGCAAGCCCAGCTATATGTCCTGGTTCCTCTCCATGGACTTTCGCCAGTTTTGAAATCCTATCTATTATTACTCCATCCCACTTTGTAGGCGCACCCGTATACAGCCGGTACCCCCTACACCCACCAATTCCCTCCTTTAACATGACTGCCAGTATGGTCACCTTCGCCCAAACCGATTACTACCACCAACATTCTCCCATGGCAAGCTCCAGCGCCTCAACTACCGGGCTGTCCGACGCCGACGACTCCGTCAATGGCACCCATACGTCGGTCACCCTCAATGCCAGCGACGACAAGAAAGCCAATAAGAAGAAGAAGAGAAGACGCGCCAAGGACGGTGGTGTCTCCGAATTGGAAGCCGGTCAGAGCTCTTCCAAACGGCGCAGTAGTCTGAGCTTGGCCGCCAGAGACCCCAGAGACAAGCCCGAGAGGAAGCGGCGGAGAAAGGCCGCCAAGGCCGCCAAGGACGAGAGCACCAAGTCAGAAGGAACAGAGACCAGATCTCCCAGCCCTGTCATTGACTTTGATGGCCTGAGCAGACCTAGTAAGAAGCCTCGGGTTGTTCTACTGTTCCCATCTGCCAAGCATGCCTACTCATACTGTCTTTTCAGGTCTGGGCACGCGAGAACGGCTCGAGGAGAGCACCGAGGAAGCGGCCGCACGTCTGGAAAAGATGCGAGGAGCAGTCAGAACCATCCTTGAGTGCGTCGGAGAGGATCCCGATAGAGAAGGCATACTCGATACACCCAGCCGCTATGCCAAAGCCATGCTATACTTTACCAAAGGCTACCAGCAAAATGTCAAGGATATTGTCAATAATGCCATATTCCACGAGGGTCACAATGAGATGGTCATTGTCAAGGACATCGAGATCTTTAGCATGTGCGAGCACCACATGGTGCCCTTCACCGGAAAAGTGAGCCTCGTATCATGTCTGAATCTCTACCTAGATGCGAAACTAACATGGGTCAGATGCATATCGGCTACATTCCCAAGAATAATGTCATCGGCATTTCCAAGTTGCCGCGCATTGCCGAAATGTTCGCCCGCAGACTACAAGTACAGGAGCGACTGACAAGGGAAGTAGCCAACGCCATCATGGAGGTCCTCCAACCTCAGGGGGTGGCAGTGGTTATGGAGTCTGCTCATCTATGCATGGTTATGCGTGGCGTCCAAAAGACTACAGCCACCACCATCACCTCTTGCGTTCTCGGCTGCTTCGAGCGTAAAGAGAAGACGAGGAATGAGTTTTTGAGCCTTGTTGGCGTGAACAGGTAGCCCGATCTGCGAAAAAGGGGGAACTGAAGAAGTTCGAAAATCAATAGTGGCAGCGATTTGATGTTTTAACATATGGGAGGCATAGGCGTTATACGGATTTAGAGCACGGGATCTCAACATCGGCTCATCAACGGCTCGGGAAATGTGGCATGCGTGCATCATCATGGCGATTGATGGATACCTACCTTTGCATACCGGGCTAAGTGGTGCATTGCTTTACGGGGGCGGCATGGAATCATTCAACAGCAGTGTTACGATATCAACAAATACACTGGTCTCCTCAGGGAAAAGAAAACTACTCAGCTTAGTAATTTACCGGGCAATCATCTTGCTCTACATTCAATCTCCAACTTGGTGCTCTAGTTTTGACGCCATGACTGATTGTTCAAGTGTTCCCATAACTGAGTCACATTGCAGTAGACCATGAATAACGTAGTCGATCTTCTAACATACGGAACTTGGATATTCAAAAGTGAAGATATATACACGGCGTCCAAATATATACAGTCTAAGCCTTCAGTGCCGACTGGGGTATCTCCTCGTCCATCAATCTTCCTGCTTGAGCAGTCTCAGATTCATGGGCTCATCATCAGCATCGGTTTCACCATCCTCCAGATCAGCATCCGGGTCCTCGCTCCGGACCCTCGTCCAAAATTGCCCCTTTCTCCACGATTCCCCCTTCGTCCAAAGTCTATGACCTTGATCGCGGAGTTTATGGCCCTGCTCCCTCATCATCTGCGCACGAGTCTCCCACCACGCCGTGCGAGCCCCGTGTACGCACCCTACTGCAAAGGCACTGAACAAGACAGCGCCGAGCAGCACACCCCAGCCAAGAGCGAACGATACTCCGGCTGCGTATACGTCCGCCTGATCGCTTGTTACCAGAACGCCGAAGTCAGTGATTGTGTAGTTCGCCTCTGTCAAATTGCCCGTGACCATATTCATAATGTGCGTCGATCCAATAATCGTCTCGTTGATATCGAGCGCCGCGGCACGAAAGTACGTATAATTCCCCGAGCCAACCGGTATCGTCGTCTCAAAGCCAGCACGGGCCAATCTTGCAACGACTTTTCCCGCGCCATCCAGGTCCCAAGGCGAATCGCTCGCAAACTATCATTTCATTAGTAACCCTTCGGTCATAACGTGATGAACAGTTTCAAACGTACCAAAACCCAAGACTTAACCTCAGTAGCCCCATTCCAACTCAAATACGCCACATCACTTCCATTCCCGCCCATGCGATGGACATGTATAGCCGGAGGCCAATAGGGCGTAGCCTTCCAATCCATTCTAAACGCCCGATAGTTATCCAAGCCCTGGTTCGCCGTCCTGATACTCCTCCAGGGGGAGAACTGCACACTGAGGACTGTCTCGCCATCTGGCGTGTGCTCGGTGAATGACGGGTTGCGGCCCCATCCTACAAAGATGTTCTTGTTGTCCAGGACTTGAACACTGCCTTGGGACTGCGAGAGCATGCCGTTGGGGTGGAGATATTCGTTCAAGAGGCGCACGGTTGGTGGTGTGGCGGTGGTGTTTATGGCGAAGTGGATGCCGCGGGAGCAGTTTTCTGTGCAGTTTACGCCGTTGTAGTCTAGGACGTGGTTGTCGAAGAGTGTGATCTCGTTTTCGTTTCCTTGGTAGAAACGTGCGTGGTGCTGCCAGGACATGGTGAGAACTGCGTTTGGGGTGGTTTGTGTGCTGTTTGAGTTGTAGGGGGGAAGCTCGATGAAGTCGTTGTTCTTCCCGCCTAGAGTCCAGAGTACGTGTCCGTCTATTCCTGACACAAGATAGATCGCGTGCATGTGCCGCGATGAGAGGAGGTAGTTTCCTTCTTTTGTCTAGCGGTTTATCAGTGTTTGTCTGAATGCAAAATAGGGGGAGTATTTGGGTGACTGGAAGTCCCCGTACCTTTTCAATACTATTTAAATGGAAGAAATCCCACTTCGTCTTGACAGTCTCAAATGAACTCGCCATATCGATATGTTTGCTTGCCCTCCACTCGAACAACACCTCGTTTGTCTCCAGGTCAATCTCCTGAAACACTGAGTCCACTATCTGCGCATTTCTCCAGCCGTGATACATCGTCAAATCATAGGGTCGGGCTTCATAAGCGGTGACAAGCACCGTCCCATTCCCCGTGAACTGACATTCATGTAAATCACCCTTGACGCGAAGATTTTGCGGCGCTATCGTATAGACTTCGTTGTACTC
Source organism: Xylariaceae sp. FL1272 (assembly GCA_022432385.1). NCBI lineage: Eukaryota > Fungi > Ascomycota > Sordariomycetes > Xylariales > Xylariaceae > Xylariaceae sp. FL1272. The sequence continues at coordinate 22,539 of JAJJXC010000098.1, forward strand.
CGAATCATACGCATGTGCGTAACCATTGCCCAGCCCAACTTCGGTCATGGGTCCGCCGTAAAATGTCAGATAGCTTTGGTTTCCATTCTGTTGTACGCGGACGTCGAAGACGGCATCGAAGGTCCGGTTGATGTACACTACGCTTAGATCTTCCGCGCTTAGGATCAGGGGCGCAGCGTCTTCAGCTGTATTGTGGTTCCCGTCGTGGCGGATGAATATGTGGGAGCCGGACTTTGACATGAGCTCTTTGTCCCATGTCGTTACTTGCAACATTGGGGCGTCTAGGTCGACCGACTTAAACTTGAGGCGAGGGAACACGCCGTAGTCGGCGGCGTTGTAGCCTTCATAGTCTGTGATCAACTCATCGCATCGGGCTGGCTGAGTGAATAACGCAACTAGACCAAGAAGGCTGTAGAGTGCGGCCATCGTCGCCACTAAGATAGACGTCTACTGTGGGGGAAGCATGAGCAAGAGGTACAACTATCACGTAAAAGAAAAGAAAGATATTTAGGCAGGCTGAGTTACTAGTCAAAACACTGAACAAACAACATACTATTACAGCCAGCTGGCATCAAAGTGATCTCGAGGCCAGGTAAGTCTGCATACGGCTGAAATCCAACTTTCAGAGTGTTGAGCACTCCGGCCGCGCGTTCGTGCGTTACTAAGTTGTCTCATGCATTCCGGGTCTAGTAGGATGACTTTGGGTCAACCCGGGATACAGGGGGCTGAATAGACTAAGTCCATCAATGGCACATGAAAACGTTGATTTATTTTAAGGGTGCGCCCGCCAGCCTACCTTGAAATGGACATTGATCGACATTTAAACTTCTGTGTGGGATGGTTCGGGGTGATCTTGGACCGGAGCGGACGGTATGGAAGCAGACGAAGCTGCGTCTGCCGGCCTCTGGTCCCGAAGGCAGCGGTCTTTGTTTCCCCAGTGTGGACTTTGAATGTCCCTACGAGCAGTCTTGGCTGCAAAGACGTGAACGCAAGCTAACCTTGTGAGCCGTTACTATGTAGACGTCGTAAGTTGCATGAATAACTGTGAGGTAGGCTTCACAGTGGGGCGGCTCGTGGGCATGGACGTGTTTGAGAGCCGCAGAAATAGACAAGAATTCACCGATATCCAGAAGTGCGTCTTCGCCATCAGCGAGTATGGAGAAGGGAAGCAGGCCGATAACCGATGGTCAAGAGCGACAGCTTGCACGGCACGGCCTGGGACCCGTAGATAGAGTACGCGTAATTAGTTCAGCCCTTCATCATCCCAGCCGGGTGTTTCAACTCTTAGCTCCAAGCGATCTCCCCATTGAATAAGCTTTGATGATGGACAACACATCTTCATGGCAACATCTTAGGTCAAATTGCAACATCGGATGGACCTTGGCGTTGCTCATAATGTCGTGTATTCATCAGTAGTTTCAAACGTCGAAATTTCAGAACTCCAAGGCGCTCCCCCATGCTCTCCTCGCACTTACACGTGGGAAGGCTGAATTGACAGAAAACGGTGGGATCTTCAGGAGGAATAGAGGACGCGTATGCTTCCCAGCAGACAACCAATCGTACAGTGGTAACCAGGTCGCATGGGGTCGCATGGATGGGGCCACTTCAATTGATTGCACCCTGCGAGAATCGTGTGATCACGACTCGTTGATCGTCTTATCACTGGGAAATTCTGAGACGGTACCAAGTTCAGTGCATGCAAGGAGGCTCTTCGGGCGAAAGTGAGGCGGTAACATGGCTGACGGATAGACGGGCTGATGTCGTTGTCTTTGAGGTCTGCCATGTGGTGCCAAGGCACGAGCATGCCGGGCCAAGCTTTTAAGTGCCGATGCCAAGAGTGACTCCAGGGAATGACTTCGGTGCGATGCTTCTTCGTATCTTATCGGTTATCTATATGATGTTGCTTTATACGCCTCAAGTGAAGTTCATGAGTGCGATGACATGGACGAGTGCAACATGACATTTAGCGCATTGTCTTGTTATCTCAGAGCGTAGATTCGGCCAAAATATATGTAGTGAAAAGTCCAATTAGGCTCGAACTCTGACTGGTGAGCAAGCACAACACATAAATCGGGTCCTCGCCCGCTTCCATCGAGTTTCAATATGATGTGTGTTACGTCTTTCTCGCTCATGTTAATACTGTGTCAAGTATCTCCAATTATCAAACCCGTTGGAACATCGGCATGTCCCAATCATGACATCGGTTGCTCGCGTTTAGGGCGGCTAAGCCAAGCTGCCAACCTCACAACAACACGAGACCAGATCCAGTCGCTACTCAAGGTTCTAATGGCCGGTCTCAATAGTTCTGTCGCCACCGCTAATTGATCACTCAGTGCTTCGAGCAGTAACATAAGCGACTATGAATAGTCCCGCTCAAGATCCAGAGCAAACCACCGATAAACTTGGAAACGCGGTAACCGCCGTACAAAAACAGCATCAAGAGCCAAATTTGAATGCGTTTCGCAAAGACCAACCCTAAGTCTTAAAGCAAAGCCTTAGCACAATTCTAGGATTACTCTTGATACACGCGAGACTTACTCTCCCGAAGGCGGTTGACACATTCTGGACATCGTCCGCAGCGACATAGTGTCTCTTGTTGATCAGACATATTCTGTTCTCTTTCGAGCACACGGAGTTGGGTAGTTCGTAGAACTTGGGGCTTTTAGAGGGTTGTGGACTTTCTACTCGTATCAATGATCTAGGAGCAAGCTGCTGTGAGCGTCTAAGATGGATCAGAGCCACATGACTGACCTGCATATATATTTCTCAATGGCCATTGATTGCTGATTCGCACTAGATCGCACTCTTGGGTCATTCATTTGGTACTTTGTCATTCATGTGTAATGCATCGTATCTCCAAACTGATCGCTCAGATTTAGAGCGAGGTTCTGACAATCCGATTATATCCTTGTGATACTCTTTGTGCAAAGTTGGTTGAAAGGGGCTCTCCATACGCTGGATTGGATATGTGAGAAGCACTATACAACTGTTGCGTAATTGCCCTTTGTCCCGAACCCAGATTCGCTCTAATCTTCCCTTGCTAAAGCATCTGTCAGTTTCTGCCGGTTTCGCGGCTTGAACACGACCTGATATGATTTTGGTGCCATGATGAGGTCCGTTGGTACATTCATATCCTTGCTTGGGTCGCAGTCGATTCTTCCCGCTGCCTCTATGCTGAAGCTGCACAGCAGACGCATGAAAATGAGATATAGTTCTCGCATCGCTAGAAGATGTCCTGCGCACATGCGATATCCCAGTCCAAACCCGAATATCGGCGCATCAGGTCTCAATGCCCATCTCTCTGGCTCGAAGCGATAGGGATCTGGAAACATTTCGGGGTCTAAATGGTACCGTTCAGCCAATCCGCACCATGTTCTATTCAAGTGAAAGGCACATACCATGATTGCAAGCCCAAGCGTTCATATAAACTGTGCTACCGCTGGGTATTGTCACACCCTCGTAGTCAATATCCTTGATGGATGCTCTTGGCAAAGCGAGAGGGATAACGCTGAAGTATCGTAAAGACTCTTTGGCAAGACCCAAGATGTACTCGCACTTCTGGTCATCAGCAGCATCGCACAGAGGCTCGTCCGACCCCTGGAACTTGCAAATCTCCTCGTAAGCCCTATTCTGTAGTCCGGGATGTTGTGACAAGTAGGCAATGGACCATTGCATGGTGTTCGAGACAGTCTCGAAGCCGCCACCCAAGACTGACAGACTGATGGCGGTTAGCTCCGTATCATTGAGCTCTACCTCTTTAAACTTAATGACGCTGGCCTGGATACAGGGTTTGTTTGTGCCCTTGGCCATTTTATCTGCGAGGTCGCTGTTCAGTTTTGCGAGGTATTTGTCACGACGTTCTCGCATTACTCGTGCTTTGGTAGATGTAGGGTTGAAAGGGTTGAGTCGGAGCAAAGGGATGTGATCTTGAGGGTTGCCGACTGTTGATCGTGTTCTGTTTAGCTCCTCCTCGACCGCAACTATTTCTTTGAACAGTTCGTCCTCGATTGAAGGAACTCGGACACCCCAATTGATTGTCATGACCAAGGATAGACTCAGCCTCTGGATCATGTGTAAAGGGTCGATGGCAATCGCTCCTCCTTCTCCATATCTCATCAAGTCCTTGATGAAGGTTTTGGACTCTAAGTCAAGATAAGGCATGTATGTCTGCACTGCCGGACGGTTGAGCGCAGATGCTATGCCCTTTTTCTTGCGCTTCAGACTATCGTCGTATGGCGAGGCTCCTATTGTGAGCCCTGCTGTTGTAGATGCAACCTGTGGCCATTATCAATCACAAGACACCTGCCTACCGTGTGTAAGATATACACATACCTTGTGAAACGTATACATGACCGGCCGTGAGCTCAGAGCCTGTGAGTTTCCCATGAAGAGAGTCTTGGCGGCTGCTGGCGTGTTCGCAATGACCACGGTGCTATTCCCAAGCTGCACTTGGTATACTTCACCGTACTTCTTCCCCCAAGCTTCGTACTGAATGGCTGCATTGCTTCTGATGTCAAGATAGTTGCCGATTACTGGCCAACCTCTGGGCCCTTTCAATCCTCTGATCCGGCCTCGGGATCGAATAAATTCGTTTGCTATCAGCCAGAGCAGTAATGACACTGCACTCGCCAACAAGGCTGTTGCCACAGAATGCACGTTGATCCTCTGGTCTGCATTCGTTAGAAGAGACTCCATTGTATGCGTCGCCTAATGACTTGCGCAGGGGTAACGGAGTGTTCAGTAAAATCCGAGGTCATGTCGCTAATCACACCCGAAGTTCTTTGGAGCTCGGCAGTGAGCATAGCCGGCCACATTGACAAAAAGCACCACTTTTCAATGCAATGAAGGACCAACGATATACAAGAGCTACTGCAATAGCTCGTAGATGTTGGCGTTGTCGATGGGGCCTGCTACCCCGCGCGCTTAGGAACGGGTTGTCTGGGGAAATGCCGAAACCCACACGTTGACATTGTGCTCCGATGCGGAGGTGGGAAACGAGGCTTGGTGTTTCTGCAAAAGCTTCTCGTTGATTCATGGATGCTATCTTTGTGTGTTAATTCGGCGAATAAGGCATGAGTTATAGATCCCGCAAACGGCACCCGCTCGTTTGTTCCATAGCATAGAAATGCCGCTCCTACACGCGTAGTGGGAATGGTTCATAGGGACATCGGCGCAACACAAAGCGAGGTACAATATAGCATTTGTAGGCTTGACGGACTCGCAGGAGCTGCGATAAAGAGTGGTCAGAGGTTATAATTAAAGTAGGTAGCCACCAGAAATATATGGGCAGACCGTATAATTCTCCCGCGTATGTCCGAGCCCCACAAGCTTAGAGCAACGTTTCTCGACTTCAACCGACAGATTAGTGACAGAGGATTGAGTTCAGGGAGCTATGAAAGATATATAACACCAGCGTAGAATTCAAAGTTAGCGATGCTATATGCATTGTGACATGGACATAATCCTAGCTTTTCTCAACGATAGTATATCAGACTGCAAAAAAAGAATTGTCGCCGACGTTATCATAGTAGAATGGGACTTCAATCATGAGTATTAATGCCGTAATATCTCACGCTTATACCCACGAGTCAAATCAACGCAGAGGCAGTGAACAAGATATACCTTATCGATGATAGGGATGGCTCCTGCGGGGAATATATCGAAAATTATACCTCGACTTCCCCATCAGGATTCTAGTATATCACTGTTTGGTTTGATCGTTATGAACTCTCTCCGAGCGGGTCGCCCCGGAAAATGGTAAAATCCAGTATAGCGGTCTCTCCCAGAACTTGCAATGACCCATATGACGTTTCGAATGAGGCAGTAACCAAATAGACGAATGAATGTACGGGCTGAAGTTTAATAGCTGCTGACTATAATTGTGCAGTTTGCAAACTATGTATACGCAATGATATCGCCAGGCTACTCTACAACATGGCTTATTATCACCGAATCGTTGCGATGCCTGCTAGAAGTCTGGTTTCAACAAAACGAGATTGGGACAATTACCCTCGGTTGGTGGGAACTTGGAAGAGACAGGGAACTATGAACACCTTCTACTTCCAGACTCGCTGCCCCTGCCAAGGCCCACTTTCCTATCTACAAAAGTACCATCGTCAAGATGAGGTGATGTTCAGGAACAGAATGAGTCTATTGCAGGTCATTGCAAAATACACGGATCTTGCAGTACCGGGGTTACTGATAGGCCAAGTGATGTGGGATACCGGGTAAAACTCTCTATAAAAGGTCCAGTTCGTGCCAAGTGGCCAAGTCGATGTTGATCTTGCGATCTTCAGTCGATCTGCCGCCTTAACTACTCTATATCGATATACGATGAAACAATCTAGTCCTCTTTTGGCGCTCATGGCAGCCTCGAGGGCAGTAGCCACTTATAGTGCCAAAGCCCACGATGCGAGTGGAAACGAGACCCCTGTCGCGGCATACACGATTCCTGTCACCTCAGTCCGAAGCAACGGTGCCCTTACTAAGTTTTCTTCCAATGATAAAGCGAGACGGCAGGATGTAACAACGTCTGGGAATTGGTGTGGAGCGGTACAGCTCACGCCGCCATCCGGCACATTCAACTACATTGCTGCTACCTTTCCAGTTGCTAACATCTCTTCGGACACTCCCGATGGCACTGGCCCGGATGATGAATATTTCCTATACGAGTGGGTAGGAATTGATGGATTTACTGGGGAATGCAGTGGCCTCATCCAATCGGGAACTGGTTATTGGGTGAGTCATGTTTCTGACCTCGCTCACTCACAAAGGCAGCGGGAGACTTACCATTGGAGATTAGATAAATCAAGGAGAGGGAACAAGTGACCTGTTTGTGTGGGCTTACTTTTGGCCTGACCCAAACATTTATGGTCTCGACATAGCAGGTGTGTATCCTCATGATACTGATTTCCGAGAAAGCCTCGAGACGACTCGTGCTAAACGAAGAATGTCAGCGAGTGTCGGTGACCTCATCTCGGTTAAACTCACAGTCGAATCAAACTCAACGGGTACAGCGTATGTATCAAATCCCTTGGAATCCTCCTAGTTCGCTTGTTTATGCATTCCCAATGTCTCGAGTCCTCCTAATTCATCCTCAGTGTCATTGAAAATCTTACTCAGGGTGGTTCCGTCACGTCATTCATCAACGGGACCGAATATGGTACCCTATGCGGAAAGACAGTTGAGTGGATCGCCGAGAATCCGTTGTACACCGGACAATCATTCCCTAAGTTCAGTACGATAAACTTCACTGACTGCGCGACTGACACAACCACGGGGGAGATTGGATCGTTGGACGGTATCACCCTCGTATATGGAAATGACTTGAATGGCGGAGAGGGATGCATGTCTACAGAGTTAAGTACAACAGAGTTGGAGGTATACTGGTCAGGATAATAGTAACTTTCAGATTCAATTAGTGGTTGTGGGCGAAAGTAGAAATCTGTCCTATCTTGTGAACATTAGGATTTGACAAAATTGAAAGACCAATATGACAAACATATCTCATTATGTAGTACTTTCCAGATGTACAAACGGCTCACAAAAACCGAACCAGCGGTTGATGGCCTTACTACTGAGGCACGGTATCCAGCATTGACGAAGAAGAATTTTTTCTACTTATACACTGGTGATCAATAGATATATTTTATAAGAACCATTTGAGTGAGCTATATTACACGCTAGTTGTTGTGTCAAGCCAGACGTAGATATCCGCTCTGTCGTATTTCATGCTATAATGTGACGTTATCGTTTGAGATACATCTACCGTCATCACTTCTTCGATGCAGGCGACACAGTTGCGTAGCCTTACCCAGCACAAATAAGCTCGCTGAGGATAGCACGTCAAAAAGATACATCTGAAGAAACTTAGATACGGAGAGTCACAATGAGAGTTAAGACCAAGTAGCAACAAGCATGTATACATAGCAAAAAAGAACAACTTTTCGGCACCATTAGCTATGTAGTTCGACTGCCAAAACTACCACCCATCGCTATTCACTCCTTAATAGACCTATTACTTCGCCGTAATGCGGTCAAGCTGAGTCTTGACCACCGATAGTGTCGAATATGTCTCATCACTGAGTCTTCCGAGTTGCTCCACAACTTGGAACATTGTTTGGACTTGCGGGAAAGACTCGACAGAGCCCACCTTGCCCCGGACCATGTTGACGAAAGCATTGATACTTGCATATAACGGAGAATTAGCAGGCTCTACAAGGTCCCAGATTTGGTTATGTCGAGCGGCGGCCTCGACCAATGCCCTAAGTAGCTCGCGATCGACACCCGCACCGTATCTGAGTTTGACATTTTGGCAGACCTTACCCAAATCTTGCACCGGAACGCGACGATAGCACAATGTGGAGAAAACGATCAAGATCTGACTCCATCGCTCCTTGAAGCCGGTGCTGATGTTCTTTCGCTGTCCGGCAAGGCGCTCAAAGAGCAACTGCGCGGCAGTACGAACGATATTGGGATCGGCATTCTCGAGATCTGCAGTTTCGGTCATAAACTCAATGAGCTTGATAGCGTTGTCCGGCGTATCTGTCTGGCATTCGAAGCATTTGCGTGACTTGATTTCCAGGTTGAGCTGAGTGAAGACCGTGTTGAAGCGCGAGCCAGTATTATGTCGACAGGCAAAACTCTTGCCTCTTCCTAGTCCACTGCCAGTCGGGGACTTTACTGATGAGTGGTTCGACGCCATGGAGGCTGATCGATACATTGTAGCTATATCACTGGTGGTCGCTGTAGGCTGTAAGGTGAAATTCGAGACTTTCACTCACCTAATCTGTTTCACGACCGAGGATCCTGTCTTGTCTGGCTTGATTTCGGCGTTCCTATGAGCACTTTGCTGTGTTAAGAACAAAAATAAATAATTTTCAGAATGAACTGTCTAGAAACAACGATGGTTGTACTAGTTCTGTGTCAGCAATACAGCCAGTTTAAGCCTTCAGCTGACAAAGACGGGTAAAGAGATTGTTTCTTTACAGTCTATTGTCTCAATGGAAACGTTACTTCTTGTTGACAAAGCATCGGACAGTGACAGGACAAAGGGATAGTTGTGCTTGTGGAATATGGTTGATTGAGATGATGTGTAGGGTGCCTCCCAGGGTGGGAGGATGGATAAAACGTCACTTGTCTTACGTATGTCATGAATAAAACTACAAGAAACATGAGTCGGTATTCACTGTTTAAGCCTCAGTCATGTTGCTTTATTCAGTTATCTAATTACATGCCCTGTGTTGGGGAACTATAGAGGACGTTTTCAAATACCAATTAGTAGGCGAGTAGTGCATTTTACATAATCAATTCTATATAGAAATATGTTCAAGCTTGGTGGCATGCATGGCCATCGATAAGAGCTCGCCAAATTTACAAATTGTCGATTTGGAAGGGGATTATGACATGATGGTAGGTGATAAAGAACAGAGCATAAAGAGAGTTTATCATTCGTTCGGCATTTATTCCTTTCAGCTCCTTTTACAATGAACGCTGGTACTGAGCACCGCCCTGATCCTCAAAAATGGGAGAGATTCTACAACAGTCATAGAAGCCTTGTACAATAGTCAAGGTTTGGACGACACTGCTTTTTAACCATTGCGACTTCGCCAAATATTCATGCTAATGAGCTCTTCGTTTCCCAGTTTCCAACTGACTATAACCCGCCAATAGCTAAGCTCACACATCAGTAGACTTGCATGAATAGTCCATTAGTTTCCCATCGTGATCACAGCCAGGCTTCCCCACGAGGCCTCATCTTACATGAGCATCGATAAGGACAGGTGTTTTCTCTGGTTTCAGGGCCCACGAACAAAATCCACTGCCTGCACATGTGCCTTGCAAATTGTCACCAACAGCAAAGCTCTGTGTCCCGGCCCATACTATGCTCTCCCCTGAGGTCGCAGTGTTTGATATAGCTTGAAACGCCAGCACAAAGTTCGTCGTAGACGACGCGCTCGTGCTGTTGGCTTGAATTGGCTCCATTGACCAGCTCCACGAGGAAACTGTTCCGTCTGCCAGTACACAGTCAAAGGATTTGTTATATGGAAGATCGGGATACTGCCATGTTGCTTTGCAGTCCACCTCGACATCAGAGGCAGCGTCACCCTTGCTCGGGTCCGGATTCCTGATTGCGGCGGAAACGTAGTAGTCGGGACTTGTGTTTGGGCGTCCGGAAGGGGAATAGGTCGATAGTTTGATGACCTGCCACGGCGGCACTACAAGCTCTTCTGAGGCGGATACAGTAGCGGCATGGATTGCGAAGGCTGCGCCTAAGGCGTAACAAGCACGAGGCATATGCATATTGCCGTCGAGAAAAGGCGGGATAATTGATATTCCGGTGTGGCTAATCAACCAGCCTGCGTTGTGTATAGGTAGAACTGAGACTTTAATGATAATGTCATTAATTCGGACCCGGCGTGCCTTTTTATATTTGAAAAGAATTTGTGTGACTCGCAGTATTACAGGCGCAACGTAACGTCAGATGGTACATCGGTGACGGGCTATGCTCGTATCAGCCAGGTATTACGTGACGCAACGAAAACGAGGCCGTTTTCGTCTTATGAGGCGAAAATGGTCCCTCATGCATGTCGGCTAAATGCACGGATGCCACAACAAACAAACCAGCGGAATAGTCCATTTCTGTCGTTTAACATAAGCTAGTATCAATTCTATTTTTAGATCAATCAAAGTATGGGCCAACTGAGTTGTCGGGCTGCCGCTGCCGTGGTTGCCAACTCGACCGAATCGTATGTTTGTTCTCTTAGGTACACATACATGTGCAGGCAAACTCAGTAAACAAAGAACCCAATTAATTTGTATTATGATAGTAAGGATGCATCTTCTAACGGTATCTAGCAGAGTCGAACAGATGCCCATGCAGAGTTCGGGCTATTCATTGAATGTTATCAATCGCCCAAAGCACATGTGTCTCTCGACACATTCGTAGTGGACCGTAAATGAACCGAATGTCCGCCTAAAGCGCATTGAGAGACTACGCTTAGACAGTTCTAGAATAAAACAAGAGTGCTTGAAGCATTCAAAGCGCCGTCAATCTTACCCTCGCCTCCAGTTTCACAGTCAAGACTTGTTCCAACATTTCCGTATTTGTATATCTTAGCATGCATTTGAACAATCTATTAATTTTCCTAACCGCAATTTGTTATCCTGGTCATAGCACCACCACGCTAGCTTAAGATAGCCAAGTTGGGCATCTCATAGTTGGCGACCTACCTTGATAATAAAGCAAGGGACATGAGAGGATCAATGGAGGAGTATGATCTATCACTCTTCTGATTCTCCATGTGCGTCAGAATCAAAATCCTGCCACCCAGAATATAGGAGCTGCAACAAATACATCTGCATGAGCGTGTATACCGCACGTATTTCATATATTTATCCATTCGTGAAGGCGGACATGGCCGTTTCCGCAAGAACCGAGCTCAATTCGACTTACTTTTTCTGCGTGCTCTCGAATCTGTGTAAGACACCTTCCACTGGAGAAGTGGACTACCCTTTTGCTTGATCTCGTGAAGATGCATGATATGTAGTTGTTCATACATCAGAGCATGAAAGAACATCCAGTACAAATCAACGTTAGAAAGATCCTTAGAACCTAGAGGTTCAGTCCGGGGAAAGGGACATTTTGTAGCTCTGAAGTCGCTAAGGATCCTCTTAAGACAACGAGCTACGAAAAAGTTGGCAGTCTCAACGCTGTAGTTGTCTTTGTGGAGCTCGCGAGCTTCAGGGCTCAGCGATCCAGTGACAGCGGGATCGCCTAACAACTCAATGGTTTGTGTGTAGTTGGCCAACGGGAGGTTCCACGACTTGCCGATGTAGTGATGCCTAAACTCTTCAAACCCCTGGCTCTGACGCATGAAGATAAAAGCTTCACTTGCTCTGATTTGTGACCGTCCAAGGTGAGGGTCCTGTTTGGTAACAAAAAAGGGGGCCAAGCGCTGAAAGATTCTATCCCATCGTTTCTCTTTGGTGTGGAGGTTCAGCAAGTGTTCTCTTCCGTCTTCTTCAAACACACGGCAAACCTCCTCTTCTGGGGTTCCGATTTCTGGTAATTTCTTAAAGCAGCCCATGATGCGAACTAGACGTGCGAAAGAATTGAATATATGACGGGTAGGTAGGTGGAAATGAAAACCCTGCCCTATGGTCATCGTGATGGGGAGCTGACCAGTGATTTAAATAAAGTCCATGATAATACAATAGTAGCTATACTCGAGCCTCTTTGTTCAGAAGCTAGGTAAACAGGCCGATTGTGACTTAGAGACACTGGCAGTTCTTGCACAAAGGCGTTGTTCAACAGCTAGTACTTTCTTGACCCATCTCGCTCATGGCTTCAGCAGCTGATGTAAGTAGCTGATTCCAGCTCATACTCCTACCAGACTCCAGACGCCAGGTGCACAGGGTGGCCCTTTTAGGCCATGAACAACTAACGAAGACGCTATTCTTTAGAGTAGCATGGTCGCACCTCTTGGTTGCCGATTCTGAGAGGTAGCTGCCGGTGCACCGTTTTCAATGCACGATCATCTTTGGTCTCTTGAGTCCTGCATAATCAGGACCGGCTGTGGGAATGCTCTTCTACGCATGCGTAGGTACCTAGTCACACAGGTTTTCAGCAGTTATAGCCCATCGATTTGAGAAGAAGCTTCAATGGTCATCGACGGGAATCCTTTAGCCAATGTTTGCTAAGTAGCTTCAGACCAATCAATAACACAAAGCGTGGTCAAATACCGGAGTGGGGTACAAAACTGGCATCGCGCCAAACGATTTGCAAATGCCTCAACAGTTCTTGGCTTTCTTGACTTTTGAAGGCGCAGAACAGTGACTCCATCATTTAGCTTGCTGTTGCGTATGATGCTCATATCTACTACAGATGCGTTGTCACGCTCGTAGCGATTTCCATTCACACTTCGCGCGATGGAGAGATCGTGGGATAAGCATACGGGAATTCATGTCGCCGATCCTCCATCGTTCAACGTCTAATTAGGCGAGTTAGCGCGGCCACATGCTGCGGAAGCTAGTGGTGATAGGCCTGCCTAGGTAGGCTTTACAGGGGGGGGACAGGGGATTGTGCAGCTGACAGCCAATCAGCGCCGAGGTTTTGCAGCATCGTGTGCGGGGTGAACAGTTGACACACTAAGGAGATACAAACCTACCTACCTCCAACGCATCAAGATACAAACAAACGGAAAGACGCAATACAACTTCGGCCATATGGACTGGCGCCGTTCGAGGTACTACTAGCGTGCTACCATGTGATATATGCTTTGAGTTATAGTCAGTCTGCCGAGGGCCAATCCGCCCCAGTCGCGCTGACAGCACTCAACTTCGGAGATGGCTCAGATCAATATAGGGGGACACTTGCCCCCCAATACTATCCATGGCTTTCCTAGTCATTCATCAAGGTATGAATCGTACTAGATGATAAAAATGTTCCCTCCGACAGCCGCATCGCTTGCGACGACGACGCTGCTTCTTGCAGCTCCGCTTCAAGCAGTGCCGGTGGCTAATGACTCTCCACCCAGTGCCTCTCATCCCTTTGGGCCACTGACCTTCCAGTCCGATGGAAGCTTCCAGATCTCCATATTCGAAGATCTACATTTCGGCGAGAGTAGGTCTTTCTATCAGCGTCTGCATTATGTATGACCTCGCATGACTAACAGCGTCTAGACAGCTGGGAGCGTTGGGGACATCAACAAGATCTCACCTCTGTCAAGGTCATCAACAAGGTTCTCGACAGGGAGTCTGCTGATCTTGTTGTGTTGAATGGCGATCTGATCACTGGCGAGAATACTTTCTTGGAGAATAGCACTCACTACATCGATCAAATCGTACAGCCTCTAGCTGACCGCGGGTTAACATGGGCGTGTACATACGGTAACCACGACAGCGACTTCAATATATCAGGAAGAGGTATTCTTGAACGCGAGCGAAAATGGCCAAACAGCCGTACAACCACCATGCTTCCCCACTCAGACGTCGGTGTGTCGAACTATTTCTTGCCCGTCTTTGATCACAGCTGCACAGACCCGGACTCGTGCACACCTGAGCTTCTCCTCTGGTTCTTCGACAGCAGAGGTGGTTTCGAAAAGCAAATGAAGGATGCAGACGGCAACAAAGTTGGGCGGCCGAACTGGGTTGATGATGAGGTGGTGGAATGGTTCAAAATGACAAACCGTGAGATGGTTGATACGTATGAGAAGGTTATCCCGTCATTGGGCTTCGTGCATATCCCGACATACGCATCCGTTGCCTTGCAACAGGCCGGAATCGATCCGAATGAGCAGCCCGGTATCAATGACGATGTGCCGGTTTCCCCCCAGGCTCAAGGGTGGTGTTCAGATGGGCGATCAGACGAATCTTGCTCGTACGGCGAGCAAGACACTGCATTGATGGAAGCAATCTCCAACACCCACGGTATGATGGCACTCTTCTCAGGCCATGATCATGGAGATACATGGTGTTATAAGTGGGATAGAAAATTGCCAAACATGACTGTAACGCCCTCGAACAATGTCACCCTCTGCTTCGGCCAACATTCAGGGTACGGGGGATATGGTCAATGGGAAAGAGGCTCGCGGCAGATCTTGGTGTCGCAGAAAAACCTCGCGAGGAAGGAGATTGATACTTGGATTCGACTCGAGTCGGGTCATGTCGTAGGCAACGTATCGCTGAACAGTACCTATGGGCAGGACAAATACCCCAAGACGAAGAACACAAAGACTTATTGCCTGACGTGTTTGTAGCCATAGGTAGATGGCTAATACAGGAGGAAGGAACAGTGTAGCTCCTGTGAGGGTGCAAGGCAATTCTCTTATGAAGAAGCTATGTCATAAACATGAAACGATCATCTGACCCGATTATCATTCTCGCCAGTTGGACTGCGATCGTATCAATGATACTCATAGCCTCATATTCCAACTGAACGCGGCCATGATGATGATACACAATTAGGAATGGTGCTTACTGCTCATAGATTGGCCATCAGTAGGTTAGATTAAGAATGTGAAGAGAGTGTCCAGTGCACGGATAATACGAGAAGTGAGCTCACTCAAAAGTCCAGTGTCACGAGTACAACATGATTTCCCGTGCCAACAGACAGTAACGTTTCCGGAAACGGCCATTAAACATTCGGTTCCTGGTTTCTCCTGTTAGGAATTCACGTTGTGCTTGCTGCCAAACTACTTGCTGCTCTGACAATTGCATACCAATGGGCAAAATCAAACAAAGAGCTTAGGTGGATTTAGAGTATCCACGACTCATATGACTGAAGATCTCACTTACTTTCTCTCAGACTTGTTTCAAACTTTACCATCACTGTGGCTTAGGAGAGTCGAGCTTTAGTCGAATATCATTCTTATATTGCACGATGACGGACGAAGCGAAAGATCCAGAATGCCCTTGTGGTCACGTACAGCAGCTCGAGGACATGGAAAAAACGCTCCGGAATGCAGAGCTCAGATCAGCGGTTGAGAAGGGAAAGATACAGGAGGTGAACGACGAAAACACGTCGCTCAGGATGGACAAAAGAAACCTCCGCGAGGATAAAAGGGAGCTTCAAAAAGAGCTTGACGACTTGAAGAGGGAAATGGGATACAAATCTCAATTCACTACTGCGCTGCTATTCCGAACCATGCGAAACATAAGATGCCCCTATTCGCTTACGCCCCCCAAAACCCCAGTGTTCCACGTTAATCTCGGCATGGATTTCTTTCTCCATATCGGGCCGGCACGATACGGATATGATAATTGGAAGGGCGACGACGTATGGACAGAGTTCCTTCAAAGAATCAACTGGACCGACTGTCAAAAGGAAATGCGTCGGATCGCAGATGTCAAACCTAAGAATTCTGGTATAACGTTTTTTGGAGACAGAATGGACAGCACTGGGATATACATAGCAGCGCTCAAAGGTAAGGCTTCGGCTCACTGAGCAAGGATATACAAATTTGGAATATTCGTCATTGACAAGAATACAGAGCTCCCTGCAGGAGGATGGCCGCCCGAAGAAGCGCTCAAGAGCGTCATGGGAGACTGGGGTGGCAAATACAATTGTGATTTGTGCGTTAAATTGGCCGAAACCCAATGGGAATTTGGGAAGGCATAGACCTAGTAGAAGATTGGCTAGAAGAATATTGAAGGGGCGGCAACTTGGGTAATTTGTTCGTTGTTGCTATCATTGTGGGCTGATGTATTAGGGGGAATACGTATGGCACAATATCAGCCATGGCAGGTTTAAACAGATCAATCAGATCATTTCTCTCGCTCTCCGAATTGATGTCGAGAAAGGACATGTATTGAACGTAGACTTTACGATGCTTTCTCGTCATCCTGAGCCATTTGCATATCCCGGCTTTTCCGGAATTACCACGATGTACGGTGCGATAGCGTTTGTAGATGCTCCGACTCACTCAATACCTCCTTGCAGCAAAGGCATGCATCGTGTGTTACGGGCGACGCGCGTTGGGATTTCGAACGTAGTATTTGTCACATCACATTCCAAACCAAGCGGGAAATCCGGATTCTCGGCGAACTTGTCTGTACCCCATATGAGTAGGGTGTGCTGAGGACAGAATTGTCGGAATGCGGATCTCGGAAGTTTATGATATGTCCAAGTGAGAGGCTTGCTGCGGCACCGTATATACGACACTGCGTTTCATGATCGGCTATAAATAGCAACCACTACGGCAGAGGGATTCTCTTCGTTGGTGCGGTAGTGTACACCGGTTTCGAACGCATGCCGTTGGCAGAGTTTATCCCAGCCCTATCGTAGATCAGACATGAGATGAGCATTCCTAAACTCCTGCTTCAGGTCGTTGAACATTGCCACGCAATGTAGCAAGCAATGTATGATACGGCTTGGCGTAGCCCACTGTGACGGGTAATTACAAAGGATCGAGACTTCCGTGCCACACATTTGACGATTTGAACACATGCTGTTAGTCGCAAGCCAATGACAGTAGGTAGACAATTGCAAGATGGCTGTACCAAAAACTTATTACTCGTACCGGCACTGGCAAACAATCACGTGGCGGAATACGTGCTGCATTCTAGAGATCCTCGAGTAGAAGCAATCGGTGCCACACAATCACAGGCAAAGGATATCTAAGAATGAGCAACCACGGGTTGGAATCTTGTATGATGGCACACAATATATCAGGCGGTACAACAATAGTGATACATTCCCGCCCATCCGGGTTTGAAACGCTCGGCATCGTTCAACGTGGTTCCGTTTACCGTAGAAGTTGGACAAGATTGCGCATATCGACGGAGCCAGCGTTAGAAACCATGAGCACATCCGTGTGCCACTCATTTCGTAATGAATAGTAACCGGCCATTGCTCTCCTCTGTTGCTAAGCGCATTTTATTATAGGCCCGCTCAAGCATTCTAAATGGTCACGCAGAGAGAACAGTAACTGAGCTAAGCCCGGACTTGTGGTTTGTGTTCAGTGTAGCCAATCCGAACTCCACCCTGCCTGCCGTGGCCATACCCAGAGCTAACCAGTTTTGCTGTCATGATAAGTGGCACTTACAATTGTTGAATGGTGAATTTGGCAGTACATATAGTCCGTTAACCCTGTCGGGGATAACGGCGTCGTTTTTTTCCCTGCAACAACAATCCAATTAAGATGTCGTTCCATCAATAAAGGGTTCGCCGATTGTATATCGATCAGCACAAACTCCAACATACGGGAGAACTAGAAAATCTTTTACCATGGCCATGTACTTGATTCTCTTTTTCTCTGCGCCATTAATTTATTATATAAATTCAAATATTTATTAATCGGTTAAATTAATAAAAATAAAATTTATTTATTTAATTGTTTTTTAATATAATATTATTTCTTTTTTTTATGTTTAAATTATATAAAAGATTATTTTATTATATAATAAATATATAAATAATGAATAGAATTAACATATAAACTATTAAGCAAACCTAGAATATATATATAGTATTTATATAAAAACTATTATTAATATTAATGTTTATATAATATTAATAAATATTATCTAGATTAATAATAAAAATATTATTATAAGAATAAAAATTATGATATAATATATATACGTAATACTTTTATATATTACCGTTAGTTAATTTATATGAAATATTAATATTTTATAATAATATAATAAGAAATTAACGTTTTTAATTTTATTTATATAGATTAATAAAAATAAAAATATGAACTTATATAATTATATATATTAATATATATATTATATATAAAACTACGTTTATTAACTATAAAATAATGTTAAATTATTATATTATTAACGTTAAAAATATTAAGAATTTAGTAAACTTAAGTCTTAATATAAATTATAATATTATCGCTTAATTATTTAAACGTTATTTATAATAAAATTAACAAAGTTAAGCTAAGTTATAATAAAACTTCTAATAAAAAAAAGCAATTATCAATTAATAATTATAGATATAAACATAAAATTATTTAAATTAAAAAAACTAAAGCCTTAATTAAAAAAAGTAGCTGTTTTATATAAAGTAGTATAAAAACAAAAATAGAAAATTATATTATTAAAATTATATAAATAAAATAAAATAGAAATGATAAAATAATAACGTATAAAACAAAATCGAACTTATTATATAAAAGGCTACGATATTATATAAAGCAGCCTTTATATAAAAATTTATAAGAATTAAAATTTTAACTTATTAGAATATTTTATTATTTTTTACGTATTATATAACACTTAATTTTATTAGTTGTTTAATTATATGATAAATAATACTATAGCTAATTATTTAAGGTTAAAAACTGTTTTATGATAATTTTTTATTACTTACGTTATTTTATTAAATATGTAAATGAAAATAATTATTTAATCACTTTTTAATCTTTATATAAATAATTAACAACCTTTTTTATTTTTTAAATTACTATATAAATATTAATATATTTTAATTTAATATTAAAAACATGAACCGTATAATAACGGCTATTTAAAAATAATAAAATATGTAATATTTATATTAAATATTAAAGAAATAACCAATATATATAATATAATTTTAAAAGAAAATTAATAATATTTAACTATTATTATATAACAAACTCCTTATTTAATAGAAATAAAAATGCATAAACTATATAATAATTAATATAAATAATTAAGTTATATATTAGTAATACTGGTTTATTAATACGTTATTTAACTGGTCCCCTAGTGTCAGATGTAGGTCATTTTAATAGGTTAAGTTAATTTTATGTTGTTTTCGTTTTCGTTTTTTAGCCATTTTTTCTTTATTAATTGCGGGTTTTATCCTTTTATGTATATTATGCGTTTAAGCGCCCGATATGCCTAAATGATCCTTTAGAAGCATTTCTAGTGTGCATATCGTTAAATCTAACACCTAGTCGCCCTGGTCTCCCAAGTAACCTGTACTAATTAGATAAGGGATGCTGCACCACTATAAATGCTGCAGCCTGGTGGCTACCCTGGGCCACCTCCTTTCCTTTCTTTATTTTCTATTAATAATACGTTGCGGTAGCCACCTACTAAGGCCTTGCCCCTGTAGTGCAGCCGAATACGTGACAGATTATTATATATATTGAATATAAAAAACCGGCGTAAATAATTATTATATATATTAAATAACTTATATAAAAAATATATAACTAAATAATTTATATAATAAAAACTAGTTTATATATATTTTATATAAAGTTTTTTTTAAAACTTTTTATTTTTTTTAAAATAAACATATAAGAAATTTTTTTATAATTATTACTTTTCTTATTTTTTAAATATATAAAAAGCTTATTTAATATAAATATTTAATAATAATATATTACCGTGTTTTATTAATTAGTATTTATTATATTATTTAACGTTTAGTTTTATAATAAATAATAATTTAAATAAAAGCTAAAAAATAATTATTATATTAAAAAAGTTTTTTAATAAACCTTATTATTTAATTAAAAATTTAAATGAAAAAAATATATAATAATTATTTTTTTATTTATTATTATTTTAGTTTATTACGTAAATAATAAATAGTGTTTATTAAATTTCGAAGTAAAAACGTCTTATAGTATAAAAGCTATAGCGATAATAAAATACGAAATTATTATACGAAAAAAATAGAGCTAGTATTAATACAGTTACGTAACGGCGACCGATAGCGCTAGGCTTTAAATTTTACTAAAAACCTCTACTTCGCACGATATCTCCATTATTTAAACTAGACACACACTTTTTAATATATTACATTGATTGCTTCACCATATAGCTGTATATATAGCCCATCCAACACTAACCCTTTGAAATTGCGATGTGTCGTTGTGATTGTTTGTCACTCCGGCACAGTATGATAGTACTCCCGATGCCTTCATTAATGATCGCTCTATCCTTCCAAGGGGGTGCATATAAATGTCATCGGATATCAATTGTCGATAGCGAGACACAGATTACATCTTGAATTTCACTCAATTATTTGGTACCTCAGTCATCTTACGCAGTACAATATTCAACAACTATAACTGTTTTCGGGTAGTCACAAATGTCTTCAAGAATCCTTTACTTTTGGTCCCTATGGCAAACTGATCACTGTTGCATAAGAAGTCGTCAACGTTCGCTTCCATTCGAAAGTCATAGCGTAGCGCCAAGACGGCCACGATCAGGTACATCTCAGCCCAGGCCAAACTATGAACGCTCATGTCAGTGCTGACTCTATTCCGAGATGAGGGTTGGGTAGACACGACATACTGCATGCCCACGCAATTACGACTGCCTTTTGAGAAGGGAGCAAAGAACTTCTCCAATTCCTTTCTCACTTGCGGATCCGTCCATCGATCAGGATCAAACTTGTTGGGGTTAGGATATAGCGTCTCGTCCGTGTGCATAAGTATCAACGTCATGCCGACAGGTGTCCCGGCAGGAATAGTCCTGCCTCCATAGACGAGGTCCCTGTTTGGAGCTAGTCGTGTCATGCGTGAGGCAATCGCAGGGCTCAATCGGAGGCCCTCCATAAGAATCGAAGTGAGAAAGGGCAGTCTCTCAAGGGGTTTGATTTCTGGGAGTTCGTCCGAGTCGAATCCGGCCTGGGAAAGTTCGTCACGGAGTCGTTGCAGCAGTTCCGAATTGGTAAAGATGTTCACCAAGATTAGGCGAAGGGCATTAGCAGTTGTACCACTGCCTGCTCCCATCACAGTGGAGATATCTTCAAAAACACGCCGGACCTCTTTCTCGCTCCGCGGCAACTTGGATGCCATGATAGCGTGGACTAGAGTATGGATGTGATCGGTGTCGGCCTTTGACATGAGCCTCTTAGTGTCCTCTAAGTGCTCTGTTATCGCCTTGAAAAATGACTGGTTTCCTTTGCCGGCCGCCCGGGTAATCATCATCCTCGGTATAGCCGTTAAGACAGGGCCGAACCAGCGTACGTGCTTCGTTATACGCCATAGATGGCCAGACTCGGGATAAGGGCCCGATACAGAGACGTCGAAGTTCTGGTTAAGACTGTTATAATCTTTACCGAGAATGAACTCGTTTGCGACGTCGCGGGTATAGGAATGGACAGCGGCTCCAAGATTGATAGCTCTCGGTTGCCCAGCGAAGCTGGATATCTGTGCGAGGAGTTTTTGCAAATGGCGATGGAGCATCTCTTCCCGTTCAAACACCTTGACCCTAGAAAAATAAGGGTTCAGAGGCTCGCGTCGGGCTTTATGAATGGTATGGTCGGGCGTGAAGATTGTGGCGCCTTTCGCCGTGAAGGCATCGACATTCCAGGCGTACTTGTCCCATTCTCCTTCGTTATTGTACATGTTGTGGAAGAAAGAAGGGTCGTTGATATGAAGTTCGAATGGGCTGATTCGTACAATTGGGCCTGGTCAAGGCAGTAAGTTTCACGGCGGTGATCGAAAGCCGGTACAAAGAGTTAGTTCATCAGCTTACCATACTTTTTATGCATCCTGGCAATTTGGAACGTGTACTGGTGTGACAAGGGCTTGTGTTTAAGGGCTTGGAATAAGTCAAATTCAATAATAATTCTCAATGAGTCTCAAGGGCCATGGTTCTTCTCGCCATAGCTGGAATCATTGCCTCTTTTTATATATAGAAATAGCCCCTAATACCGTACATTCTAGAGGTGTATTTGGTGTACTTATATATGCCAGTCCTGGCACGCGTTGCTATAGCTATCGTTGCTTTAGGTCTTGTGCCTACTCACACTTGGTAAATATACTGCTGCAGGTATGTTGGTCCTATCCGTATAACGCTATTTCCCCTTTCTTCAATGCTCGACTTTAAGCATTATTGAGTTCGGGGGTTTGCTGGCTTCTTTAAGTTCTGTTAATAGAACTGCTTGACTTTACCCTTGGCGCCTTTAGTGTTTATATAATTATAAGGCTCTTAAGTCTAGTGCTTTTTTGCAAGCCATCCTTGCTACTTAACCAAATACTTAACATGCCTTTCGACTTTAATAAAGTCCAAAATTTTCTTAACCTTATAGTTATTAGGCTTAATCGGGGCTGCTTTCTATAAGATTTAATTAAGGTTAAAAAGTTTTTGATTGCTAGCGCAAAAAGGTTCGATAAGTAAGATATAAAAAAAATTATAGATTTTCTAGCTTTTTAAAAGTATAAGTTTAATAGCGGTAAAAAAGATTACTTTTTAGATTTTAAAAAGCCTTAGCATTTTTTGGTTTAACTTCTTAGCAAGGCGTTTTGTCTTAATGTTTTTAGCGTTTAACATTACTAACTAATCCTTTTTATAAACTAGGCTTTCCTTTTTTTTTTTGTCAGCTTATTTTTTTATTCGTTAGCGGTTTTTGTTTAGGTGTTGCTTAGCTTCTTCGTATACTTAGTCCATTTAGTGTAAATAAAATCGGCTTTCTAGATTTTTTAAAGCGCTTAAAAAAGGGTTATGCGCCGTAGGGTAATACCCGTAGTTAGCGTAAAAAAGTGTTATATAAGTCGAAGCCGAAGCCGCGTTGTTATAAACGAACTTAGCTGTAAGAAGCAGGTTTTTTTAGTTAGTTATTTCGTAATTAATAAAAGCTTATAAATAAATCTTGAAAAACTGATTAAGTTATTCCGTTTAACCGTCGGTTTAAGGATAAAAAGCTATACTTATTCGGGGTTTAATACTTACTAATTTAAGAAAGTTTTTTTATAAATAGGCAGTAAATCTAAAGTTACGGTCGGAAATAATATCGAAAAGCATACTATAGAGCTTTTAATAGTTTTTAACGAAAATCTTAATCAGATTTTTAGTCTTTTTTTCGCCTACTTTAAAGGGAATAAAATAAGCTATCTTAGTAAACGGATTTACTATTACCTAAATAAAATCGCACCTATTCGATAAAAAAAAGTTAGTAATAAAGTCTATAGCTATTAATTGCTAAGGTTTGTAATATAGCTTTATAAGTTAGAGCAAGCTATAGAAACCGTATCGTAATAGCTTGTTCCGTTAACATTCGAGGCATCTGCTTATAAAGTTACGGACCGTTTTTTCTATATTTAGCTACTAAAAGTTTTAAGTAATTAGTTCTAATGTCTTGTCTATTCCTATATATCCGGCTACTAATATATTATGTTTTAACTTAATAACTTTTTTTTATAAATCTTTTATAAAAATCCGTAAACGTTTTTTTTTATATAAAAAATCGTTTATAATTTTTACATCTTTAAATAGTTTCTTTTTTTATAAAGTATACTTTAAGTCTTTATTAGCTGCTTTTTTGACTTTTTTAGTAAATTCTGGCAACTATTATAAAGTAAACAAGCTGTACAATCGTTTTGATGTTAAGATTACTGCGGCTGAGCTGACAAAAATTAAGCCCGTCGAGTTTAAGAAATGTTTTTTTTATAAAACCGAAATAATCGGCTAGTCTTTATTCCCCTTTTTTTTAAAGCAGTATTGTAACAGTTTAAACAATATATCGGCTTTTTTATTTTATTTATTTAGGCAATAATTAATAATAAACGAATACGTAAATAGCTGTTATAACTATTTCGCTTAGTAACGGTTAAGTACTTTAGCAGTAATAAAATAAAACAAGTTTTAATAATTAAAGTATACTTTTATTTTATGCTTTACACCTTTTAGGTATTGTCGCTAGCAATTAAGGCTGTTTACTATTGCGAGTAGTTTTTTATTATATATTTTATAGTTTATTTCCGCTAGCATTAGCTTTTTAAAATAAAAAGCGATAAGATAAAGTTTGTTATTTTTTCTTTTTTGTAAGAGTACTTTACTTAAAGCAAAGTCTAAAGCATTAGTTTTAACGATTGCTACTTTTTTCGGGTCGAAATGAATAAGGATTAAAGCAGTAGTAAACCGGTATTTAAGTTTATAAAACGCTTTTTACATAGCGTCGTTTTATTTCTAATCCCGTTTATCTTTTTTGTTTTTATCTATAAAAAGTTTAACTACTAATAAAAATCCTTTAATAAATCTTCGGTAGAAATTAGCGAAGCCGATAAAAGACTGAAATTCTTTTAAGGTTTTAAAAGGTTCCTATTCCTTAATAACTTTTATTTTGTTTTTTAACATCGAAATTCCGTCGGTACTAATATCGTAGCCTAAAAACTCAACTTGCTGCACTTACTAGTAACACTTTTAAAGAGCCACAGCTAAATAATACTTAGTAAGTCGTTAAAGCATTTCTTTTACAATACGGTTATGCTTTTTTACGGTTTTAGCATAAATAAGTAAATCATTTAAATATACTAACAGTCTTAAATTAATTAAATTTTAAAAAATGTAATTTATTATAAACTAAAAAGTAACTAATGCATTAATAAGACTTATAAGCATAACGGTATACTCGTATAAACCATACTTACATCTGAAAGCGGTTTTTTATTCATAACTTTCTTTAATTTGAACTAAATAAAACCTTGTTTTTAAATCAATTTTAATAAACTACTTCGCTGTGCGGAAGCGATTTTATAGCTTGCTAATAAGTAGTATAGGATACTATATAGAAATAGTGACACTGTTTAACCTTCGATAGTTAACTATTAGTCGGAAAAGGTCCTGCAGATCTTTTTTTTTTACAAACATTATAGGTACGCCATATAAAAATATGGACTTACGGATACGACTAAACTTAAGCATGTTTTCTAGCTAAGGTTTTAAAGCATTAAGTTTTTTTGCTGTTATTGCATAAAGTAGACCTTAAAAAGCAGTTTTGCTTTCTGCGAGATTAATTGCATAATCTTAAAGCTTATAATCGAAAAAACGGCTAGCTGCTTTTTTGGACATAATAAATAAGAATTTTTTAAAACGTTTTAATATATATTAAAAAGCTTTTTGCTATAAGTTTGTTTATAATAAAGTTGCAATAGCTACCTTTTATCCGACTATTACTAAGCTAGTATAGTTTTTTTAACAATAATTAAAAACGAACCGTATTTTTCTAATATCGGTAAAAAAGTAAGCCGGTTAGTGCTGTTTTAACTACTATAAAAGCAAGATAAAGTCGCATTCTTTATTTATACTTGTTAACTCAAAGCTAAGCCGTATAAAGTAATCCTTTTAATAGCAAAATATTAGTTCTTCTAAGTAATACCTCTTTTTTTTATGCACGATAGATGCATCGAAAGCTATTATAGGTCGAGCAATGTCTCGCTTGATAATAAAGATTTTTTACAACTTTGCTTTTAAAAGTAACATAACCGAAACAAAACTTTTGGTATTTAATAACATTCGGACTAAATGCTTTTAATCGTTATATAAAAAGGTTATAAAAACGATCGGTTTATAGCCAAACACTAGTCCTTTTCCTTTAGTTTTTTTGTTGCTACTTTTAAGTTCTGAGTTAGGCCGCTTAATGCTATACACCCGAGGGTATATACTTTCCGTAAGTCGTGTTCTATATAGTATAATATAAAACCTTTTTAAAAATCTAAGTCCGATTTTTTTACCTTTAAGTATTACAGATAAAAAAAGGCGTTTATAGTAATAACGTCTATTTTTGCTTTTTTAATACTACTAATAAAAGCAAGATCTTTAATACTTTTGCGTTTAGTAAAAGAGATTTTTTTAGCCGGTTAGGGCAAGTTATTACTGTTAACATTTTTTTTAGCATAATACTCTAAAATGTAATAATTGTTACGTTTATATCGCTAACAGTTTTTCTTGTCGCGCTTTTATTAATCGATAAAAGCCTGGTCGATATCTTTAAATGCATTTTTAATATTTAGCTATTTTTTGGCCTTAAAAAATAACTCGGCTTTTGTTACTTTATCTTTTTGTTAACCTTTTTTTTTTTTGAAAATTGGTTTCGGCTTAAATTAAAGCGATTCTTTTTGCTTAATAATTGTTAGCCCGATTTTAAACGCTCCGATATCGAAGTGGGCCCTCTTTTTGCCGACGAAATGCTTAGATTAGACAGCATATTTTCGTAGATTTGTCTAGCCTCTTGTATAGCGGCAAAGAAGTTTTCGTCGTTATTGGGCAGACTTCTTTGTCGAAAATATACGAGTTTAACGATTTTATCGGGCAAGGTTTTAACTATATAGTTTTAAAAAATAGTTTTAAACTATTATACTATTTTATTTAAGTCGAGTAGCTTAGTAAAGTATTGAAATACATCGCCGTTATAAGTTAGAGCCTATATCTTTTTAAAGTTGCGATGCTTTTTTAAAAAGTTATAGAACTTTTTTTTTATTGCTAGTATATAGCCTAATTATTTATCCAAAAGGCTTATTTTAAATACTTAGGTTATTCGTTGTTGGTATTAGGTCTAAGCCCGGTTTGTTAGCAGCGAACCGACTTAATTGATTTTATAGTAATTTTTCGGAAAACTTTCGTTATACGTTTATAGGTATAACTTTATTTTTAGCTACTAAAATTGGAATTTAAATTTGTTTTTCCCGTTATAAATAAAGGGCTTGTTTAAGTAAATTAGATTAAATATAATAACTGCAGGTTTAACAAGTTTTTTTAGTGCTTTAACGAATCGACTAAAGCTAAGATTATTATTATCGAAGTATAATAATAATTAAAAAGAGCTTTAAAGAAGTTTGCGTAGTAAACTTCGAAGCGGTTTTTAAAAGCTGCCGTTGTTTTTAAAGTCGTTTAGATCATTTTTAAAAGGTTTATTCCCTCTTAACATAAAAGGACCGGCTCTGGCGGCTGCGAAATTAGCTTTCGCGCTGTCGGCGGTACGTCGAACCTGTAATTGCTACAGGTTTTAAGGGAATAGCTTATTACGTATTTTTGCTTCCGAATTAAAGTATTTAGTCAAAGGACGCGTAACGCTCTATAGGCAGCTAGGAAAAAAAGCAGAGTAACTGGTTGCAAACTAACTAGCAGCTCGCTTCCCGAGATTTTTTAATACCGTATTAACGTTAACACGTCGGTAGTTAACGAGTTAATTTTAGAATTCGGCTAAAGCAGCTTAAGTATATATACAAAAGTTATCGACTTGTCGTCGTGCTTTTTCGTTTATTTAATAAAAAGCGAAAAATTTACGAGCTAAGAAATTATTAATTTATATTTTTTTATTAGTAGCTTACGTAATTACTTTTTTTTAAAAGTAGTATTACCGTTGCAAGTTTTTATGTATATGTAGCAAAGTTTAACGATGCTAAGTAGTAATTTGTTCGAGCTTTTCGATCGCTCGAGTACGAGTTTCCTCGTTTTTAAAAAGTCGACTAATAATATTTTAAACTTAAAAAGCAAACTTATTGCTAGCTTTTATAACCTAATTACAGAACGTATAAATTTGTTTTTGTAATATTTACATACTTATACTATGCAGCTGCTATACGGCTTAGTATATATTACGCGTAACTATGTAATTAGCTTAAAATTGCTTATTTTTATAAATGTGTTTATTTATAGCTTAGAACAAAGCTTTTAGCGCATAGTAAACATTTTTTATCTGCTTATAAAGTTTTATTACCTATTTAAATAAATTTTCTTATATATCGGAACTAGCTTTTAATTCCGTATAACTATTTGTTATAACTACATTATAATCCGGTATATTATAAAGCACAAAAGCTTAGTTCTCGGGCATAAAAATAAAGTTCGATATAATAAAGTGTCGAAGCGTAACATATATCGAAGTAGTAAGTTTAACAAAGAATTTAACAAAACGTCGTCGCTGTCGCTTTTCTAGCAAGCAAAACTAGTCGATAGTGTTTAGCACTTTCTCTAAAAGAAATAAGGTTAGTACTATAAAAAAGGGTTTAAGTACAAAAGCATAAAATGTCGTTTTTTCGTTTTAAGATTCCAAGTCGACAAAGATTTTTAAGGTCTATGCTCGTATAAAAATATTTACTAATAAACGGGCAAAAAATAGAAAAATAGATTAAAATGCAGGTAAGTAGTTTTTTTCTTCCTTATTTAATTCGTCTTTTTCGTTTTTTTTTTTAGAACTTTTTTTTTTTAATTCGTTAAATTTTTTAAAGTCGCTTAATTCCGAACTAAATTCTGTTTAAGTAATAAAAGTCTTAACAAGTAGTAATAAAGCTGGCTTTACACGAAGCTAAAAAATTTCTAACGTTTTGATTAACGTGCTACCGCCAGTAACAAATATTATTAAAAGTAAAAAAAATGTTTTCAAATAAAAAATGCTAGTGCTACTAGCAGTAATCTGTTTAAGTATAGCTTAAAAGTTTATAAAGCCTTTTCGGCTAAAATGTGTAAAATCAATAAATAAAATAACCTTAAAGTGATTAAGAATTATTTATAACAAAAACTTGTGTTTAAAGGCTTAAAATAAGTCAAATTTAATAATAATTCTTAATAAGTCTTAAGGGCCATAGTTTTTTTCGCTATAGCTAAAATCATTGCCTCTTTTTATATATAGAAATGGCCCCTAATACCGTACATTCTAGAGGTGTATTTGGTGTACTTATACATGCCAGTTTTGGCACGCGTTGCCATAGCCATCGCTGCTTTAGGTCCTATGCCCACTCACACCTGGTGAATATACTGCTGCAGGTATGTTGGTCCTGTCCGTGTGACAACTGGCCATTTTGGACTACATCGTAGTATGCCTCATACCATCGCGAAATGGCGGCCAGCCTTGGTCCGGGAAATTGTGCAAGCGGATGAAGGTACAGGCGAGAGAAGGTGATGGCTGCGCCGTAAAGCAAAGCAAGAGAAATTATAGTACTTTGATTCGCGACAATCCACTGCAGGAGATGCATAGCTCCGGTGGTGCTGACTCTTACTGTAGAGCGGTGAAACGATCAGAACGTGGCAGCCCAATGTGAAACGGTTCATGAGAAGACAGAGAAGACAGAGAAAATGGGTTACCGGAGGGCTGAAGAAACAAGGAGGCAATCGCGGGGGATGGTGCCTACTAGATCTCGTTAGGTGCCATGCATCGTTCCGTAAGGCAAGGGTGCCTCCGCCCATTCCAAGTGTAGATAAGATTCATTTCATTTCGGAAGAGCGGGCATGTCGCCATGATGCAAATGCTATGATACCCAAGATCCGGTGCCCATGCGAGCCGGGCGATGGTCTTACTTCCATACTGGTAGTTCATCAAGGTACCTATCATCCAGTCGTCTCCAATGCCAAGCCCGATCCAAGCTGCGGCGGAGGTCACTTCTCCCAACGTGAGTTCAACTACCGATGGACTGGAACCCCGCTGGATTGTATGTACGGTACTTTGAAGTTACTAATGAGCGGCCTACATGTACTGTACATATCAGCTCCTGTTGTGTGCCCCCTCATCCACCGACCTGAATATGTCTCTTTTATGGGGATCTGCGTGTTCGTTTGCGGCTCCATACCGGGACCTAAGACGCTAAGCTTCCCGCGAAATAGATTCTCGGGTCCTCCCGTAGCCATGGTCAGTTACAAAAGAATTTGCCTAACCAGGTGTGTACCTACAGTATGCAGCCATGCAGGCTAACAGCTTGCTCGTGTAGTAGGGTGCTTTGTTAGTTATAACTATTTATATAAATATTTAATAAAGGTTTTTTTTACAAATATATTTAATAAATTATTTTTATTATTAATTTATTATATTTTTAAAATTTTTAATAAAGGTTTTTTTTATAAATATATTTAATAAATTATTTTTATTATTAATTTATTATATTTTTAAAATTTTTATATGTTTTTAATAACGATATTATATTAATGATTAGTTTTTTTTAAATAATTATTTTAGTTTTATAAAATATTTATATAATAATTATAAATTTAAATAAATAATTACTTACATTTAATTTAATTAAAACCTATATATAGTTTATTATAATATTATATTAAATATATTAACGTAATTTAAACCGGTTATTATATTTTATAATTTATTTATAAATTCGTTTTTTATAATCTTTTTATATTTAAAAAGGGTTTTATATATAATACTATTATAAATTTTAAAACTATTACTTATATAACTTTTTTTATTTTTATAATTAAAAAATAAAATTATATAAAATATAAACCGCGTAATAATTTTTTTTATATTATTTTAATATATTTATCTTTTAATTTGTAATTTATATTATAAAAAATAAATAATACGTAATTTTAAATTAATAAGTTAATATAAAACATACTTTTTTAATTTATTATATTATATAGTTTTATAATTTTATATAAATAATTTAATTAATTTTTAATAATTATAATACTTACTTTTTTAACGTAAAAAAAACCATTTTATTTTTAAATAAAATTCAAATTATTATTGAATTTTATTAAAAGGTTTAATATAAACGTAGTTTTTAGCTTTATATAAAATTTTACTTTTTTTATTTTTTTTTTTTAGTTTTAAAAATTTAAAACATAATAAAACTAAAATATATCGTTTATTTAAAACTGTTACGAACCAACATTCCAGCTAGCCTATTGTTCAGGCCTAGCGGGGAATGAGTGGTCTGAGCACGATTAACGGGAAAATGCATATTTAGGGAATAAGCATAGGTTACGTAACCTTGATCTAGGATGCTTTAAGAAAGAAACAAAGCAGCAGAGATTATAATCAAAAATGCTTTGAAAGCATGTTAAAGTATACTACATTTACTATAAAGAAAAGAATGTTATAAAAAGGAAAAGAATTCTATATATTTAGTTATTTTTTTACTTATTTTTTAATCTAAGTATTTACTTCGTTCTTAGAATTAAATAAAAGAAATCTTCTGACGACTTTATAAAGATAATTGACCACCGATTTTATTACTGCAATTTTTGCCGAATCAAAACCTTACTAAACCGATCTCTAAGTAAACTAAGTCGTTACATTTTAAAAAATCATTAATTTATTGCAGCGGTTTAACTACGAAGTTAATTACGACATCCCAAAATAGCACTAAACGTTCTAACACCTAGTAGCAGCACAATTGCTAGCCTAACAATAACTATAGCAAACATTACGCAATAAATGCAAGCTATGCAACAGCGTATTATAAAGTTATAAAATGTTAATAAGCAACTAAATATATAACAACAAGCTGTAAAAAAACAACGACCAAACAAAAAATACAAATTCCCTATTCCTATTTACTTTAACGGTACAAGTAAGCATATACAAACATTTCTCACTTAAGCCAAAGCCTATACATTATTTTACGAACAAAGCATGCCGACCAAACCCGAAAAGATTTTTTATATTGCTAGATTCCTCAAAAGAAGCGCAATCAAGTAGTTCGAGCCGATTATACGAAACTACCTCAACAACACAAAAAATCAACAAAAAGATAAAACTATCAAAATGTTCTCAAACTACGCCTACTTCAAAAATCGGATCAAAAAAAATCTTTAATAACCTAAAAAAAGCTTAAACAACGGCTCGAAAACTCAAACAATTAAAACAAAAAAGACTAGCCTCTAAATATACCGCTAAATTTAGACAACTACTCTTACGCACAAATTAAGATAATAAAAATGTCTTCATAGATTAGTTCTATAAAAGATTTAAAAATAAAGTTAAAAACAATCTTTACAAAATAGAACGTCCAAAAAATTTCGAAACCTACATCACAAATGCGATACGAATCGACAATCGCAACTATTCCAAAAAGTTAGAAAAAAAAATAAAGCTAAGCAAGTTAATCTTAATATAGGCAAGAAGCGAAAAAACAACAACACGTTTTACGAAACCTAATCCGGACCAATAAAAATCGACATAAATAACAAAAAACAGTCAAATCAGCGACAGAAAAAAAACAAAAACAAAACTAACTTAAACAAAGTCACTTACTATAACTGTTAGGAAAAAAAACACTTCGCCAACAAATATTCCAAGCCCAAAACTAAAAAAGTACCTAAAAAACAAATAACCGCAAACAACGCAAGCAATAAAGGCAATAATAACGTTTCTATAATAAAACGACACCCTTTAACTCCAAAAAAAAAAAAAAGCATTAAAACATTTAGAACTTTGCTAAAAAAAAAAAAACCTCGGTTAGCCAAAAAGCAAAAAATGCCCCAAATATGTTCTATAGTGCAAATATAAAAAATGCTAACACAAATCCTACGAAAAACAACTTAAAAATATAGCAACGAAAGCTATACAATAAAATTTAAATAACTTTTATTTCGAACAAGCCTTTACTTAAAATAAAAAAGACTTAAAAAAAATCTAAATCAATATCGATATAATCGAAAGAACTAATACCTATGTAACGGAAACTAAAGTAACTAAGGCCTAGCGCAAAGTTTTTAAACAGCTAAAGTCTTTAAAACAAAATCAGTTGCAAAAAAAAGTTATAAATCCCGAAAATTTAAAGAAATTTTCGAACAAACCACAGTTGCTTTAAAAATATATCAACATAATCTAAAGCACTTTAATAAAAAGAAATTAGTTTACAGCGACGGGAAAAGACCTGTCCTATAACGATATAGCACCAATTAGTACAATCACTATATCGTACTTCGAATACAGCAAAAAAACTGCTATAAAAAAAAAAACAAAGAAAAAATAAGCTATATAAGCAAAAGCTACGGCACTTTTTCGTAAATATCATATATCTATAACTTTTATCCATACCATTTAGAAAACAAATTTAAAAACGAATGGTTTTTAAAACGAAACCACGGTTAACCAATCCCATTTCTATATTTCGACGATAAAATTAAAAAAGTAGTACTTGTTATAAAATACAGCGAAAGCTATACGATATTCGGAAAAAATCCCGAATAGCCCAAAAACTGCATACAAGGCCGCAACTCTCTCAACAATTGCTATAGAAACGAATGCCGAGTCCATACAGTTATAAAATCTAAAATTGTTAAAAAACTTAAAAGCAAAAAGAATTAAAAAAAGCTTCTGCGATTTATAAAAAGGAAAAACCTTACGACATCGCAATTACGAACTTTAAATCACTTAACGCAATAAGAACAACGTTTAAAACTGATTGAAAAATAAACTAAAAACATAATAAACGAACAAAAAGTTAGCTTTAAAAAATTGTACCAAAAAGCGTACAAACCGGTCAACAAACAAAACCAATTAATACGGAATCAACGAACAAAAAACAAGCTTAACAAGCTATAAAAACAGTTAAAAAAACATCGAAAATCGATAATAAAAAACGTACAGTCGATTAATATAGCAGAAACGAAACCTTTATTACATATAAATGTTCTAACATAAAACAGACGATTAACTACAATAGTTACGTATTATAAACATTCGATCTAAGCAATTATTATACCGAAGCAACCAGTAGTTTTATATTACTACGAATTGTTAATAAGTATAACATACCGTAAATATAGAAAAAAAACCTTTACGGACTTACGACCTTTAATAAAAGTTTAAATACATACGACCAAAAAAAAATACTATAAAAAACTGTAGCACTTTTTATAAAAATCTAAAAAAAACAAAAACAAATCTTTTTTAATATCATAAGTATATTTTAGCATAAAATAATTTTAAAGTTACCTTAGTTACAAGCAAGCAACCCACGAGTTAACTAAAAAACCGATCAACTTTAGTAAGAAATACCAAAAAGTAGTTATGCCTTTATAACACTTTAAAAAAAGGTCGTACGTAGACTAAAAACGACACTTACTTAATTTATAACCGAGAAAAAATTAAAAGAAACCAATTTCAATATTTTAAAAGAATTTCAAAAGTTTCAAAAACTATTTAAAACAAAAAAAAACATAACGTTACTAGAACATAGCTTATAAAATCACGAAATACCATTAAAAAAAAAAGCCAAGCTACTATTCTATAAATCTCGACCTAAAAGCGTAGAACAAAAGCATAAAAAACAAAAATATGTTAAAAAAAATCTAGCAAAAAAATTTATTAAACCTTTAACATCTTCAGCACGATCACAACTACTTTAGGTACCAAAAAGTAATCGATAGCAAAAAAAATTAAAGCAAAAAAACTTTGTATCGATTACAAAACGTTAAATAATATTACGATTAAAA
>JAJJXC010000099.1:0-54293 GCA_022432385.1 Xylariaceae sp. FL1272
TAAAGCTTTATTAATAAGTTATAATATTTTTTTAATTTTTAATTCTAAAAATAAAAATATTAAATAAAAACCCGTAAACGTTTTTTGCCGTAGCGCCTGTTTTAGCCGGCTTATTACCGTTTTATTAGCTGTTATAGCTTTATTTATTATAGTTTTTACTTTTGCTTTTTTTTCCCGCGCCGACGAAAATAAAAACGACGATAAAAATAACGACGATAAAAATAACGACGATAAAAATAACGACGATAATAACGACAACGGTTTTTTTTCGTTAAATTTGGTTTTAGCTTTTTTTATAGCTTTATTATTAACGTTTTTATTACTATTATTTATTACTACGTTTATTGCCCGATTTTTATTATTACTAATGTTTATTATATATTATTATGTTTTTTATATATCGGTTTAGTTTTTAATAGCTATTTTAACGGTTTTTATATTAAGGCCGTCGGTTTAAAAACTTATTATTATTTACGTTATTATAAAGCTAATAAAAATATATTTTTTAATATATATTAAACTGTTTTAACGTTTAAACAAACGTAACGTTTTAATATTAATTATATATAGCTTTTGTAACGTTGTTTTTATTGTTTCCGCTTTTACCGACCGTTTTAAAACGGTTTTTTTAAAACGTAAATCGATTATTATAACTTGTTTTTTATATAACGTAATTAATTTTAAATAATTAAAACTATATTATTTTTATTTTATATATTGTTATATGTTTTTAAATAATTTAGCTTAATTTATTGTTTGTTACGTTTTTTAGCTTTATTGTTTTTGTTTTTGCTACTGTCGCCGCCGTTAACCTTGCCGATATTACTTATAGCGTAGCCGCCGCCTTTCGCCGTATAACGGAGAAAAAAAGAAAAAGCTCGCCGAGGAGGAGGAAAAAAATAAAAAAAATAAAAAGTAGTTTATTACTTACGTTATATATATGCTTTAAATATATTTCGTCCCGGGTTAGTATGTTTTAAATAAAAGTTTGTTTAATTATATACGTTAAAAACGTTTTTAAATATATATTTATAAATGCCGTAATATATTAATTTAATTAATTTTTTAGTAAAAACTGCTATTTTATCGTTATTATTTATTGTATAAACGCGCGTAATTAAAACCGTATATATTATTTAATATATTATTTTACGCGTAGTTATAATTATACATATATTTAAATTTTATTAAAATTTGTAACTATATATATTATAAAAATAAGTATTTAAAATAAAATATACGGCAAAAAAAACGTAGCTTTTTTTTAAAGTAATTTCGGCGGACTTAATATTTTTTTAATGCCACGATATATATATAGCTTTAAATACGTATTATTTAATATTTATAGTATATACGTAACTATAAATACGCGTTTTAAAAACAAAGTTATATATAGTTATAAATATATATAAAATAATATATTATACGTTATACGTAATTTAAAAAGCTATAATTGCTTTAACGTTATTACGATATAAATACCGTTATAAATATATATAAATAAGTATTATACGTAATATATAAAGCTATAAATACGTATAAAGCTATATATTAAATAGTATAAATATTTTAAAACGTTTATATAGTTTGGTTTAATTTATTATATAATAGCGACGTATAAATTATTTCGGTTTTTAATTATAAAAGCCGGGGTAATATATATTATTAATAAACTAGTAATACCGGGTTATTTTATTTTATTTTATATTTTATTTAATAGAGGTAAAAACTTTAGGATAAGTAAGTAAATAGGGATAGATATATAATATTATAATAGACTTTTTTTACCGAATTTTGCTATAAAAATATAATATTACTATTAATTTTATATTTAATTTCGTTTTTTTATTTAATTAGTATTTAAAATATTATATAAAATAAATTAATTTAAAGCCTGAAATAACGTTAATTTACGTTATTTTTATTTGCAAGTTATATTAAACGTAATATTATTAATAGTAGATATAAAAAGTTATTTTACGTTTATTAATAACAGGTTATTATATTATAAAATTATTTTCAAAATTTAATTTTTTATTAACTATATTTTAAATTAGAACGTTATTTATATTAGAATAAAACATATTATATAAGCTATTTAAAAGTTAATTTAAAAAATTAAAACTATATATAATAAGCAAAAATTATATTAAGTATAACCGTATTAATATAGTTATACCTAATATATACGTTAATTAAAAAAATCGAACTTTTTATTTAATAATTAAAATTAAATATATTACTATTAAATTAATAAACTATTTATTAATTACTAGTTAATTTATTTAGTTATATATATTATAATTAGGCTAGAAATAATGTTAAAAACAAAAGTTGGAATAAGGTATAAGTTATATAAATAAATATAAAACGGAAAGTTTTTAAAATTTAATTTTTTGTTTATTATATTTTTAACCGATATATAATTAATATTAATATAAAGCTAATTAAATAAAATATTTAAGCGTAAAATTAAAAAAAATAATATTGCGTATAATAGTAAAAAAGTTTATACTAATTATAAAAAATTAGACTAAACGTAATTATATTTATATAATTACGTTTAGTTTATACGTTAATTAAAAAAATTGAACTTTTTATTTAATAAAATAAAATTAAATATATTATTATTAAGTTAGTAAGCTATTTTTTAACTATTAATTAATTAATTTAATTATATATTATCGTTAGGCTAAAAATAACGTTAAATTAAACGTTAAAAAATAATATAAATAAAAATAAAACAAAAAGTTTAATATTATTACTATTACTATAATAACTATTATTTATATAGTATTAAATAAGTTTTAATTAAATAAGAAAAACGTTTTAATACGTTAAAAGTTATTATATATATTTTTAAATATAATAAAAAAAAACACTATATAAATATAAGTTATTATTTATTTTAAAAACGAAATAAATTAAAAAATTATAACTTTTTTTATAAAGTAATATATATTAATTATTTGTATAATAATTAATATTAATATTATTTAGTTAGTATTAATTAAATATTAGTTATACGTTTGTTTTAAGATAAAATATAATAAAAAACTAAAAAGTTTATATTTAAAAATAAATAGTAATATTTATTTTAAAGCTTTTAAAAATACGTTAAAACCGGTTTTTTTTTAAAATATTATATATTTTAGCTTTAATATATTAACGGGCTAAATTTATAACAATATTTTTTTTAAATATTTTACTAAAATTTATAATCGATTTTTTTTATTATTTTAGTTTAAAAAACGTAGTTTATAACGTATAATCGTTTATAAAAACCGTTTAAAAAAAATGAAAAAAATTCGGGCTATATATTTCCGGTTTAAAAAAAGCAGCTAATATAATTAAAAACAAATAGTATTAAATATAAAAATAATGCTTTTTTTTAGCCGTTATTTTATAAGCTTTAACGTATTATTTAATAGTTTTTATCGCTGCGAAAATTTTATTAATATTAAATTACGCTATATTATTTAGTTTTAATAAATTATAATTTATAAAAAGCAATTTTATTTATTTTAAAAATTATTTTACCGTATATTATTTATATTCCGCTAAAAATACTATTAATAGTTTACGTACGTTATTAAACCATTTGCTTTTTGTTTTTTATAATAACGTTTTTAAACTTAAACTAATACTATTTTTTTATAGTATTTAAAAAATAAATATTTTGTAATATTACGTAATTTAAATTATCGTTAACGAAATAAAAGTTATTAAACTATTAAAATAAAAGCTGTTTAATAAACATATATAACGTAATAATACGTTATAATTAAAACCGTTGTTTTAATAAGTCGTATAGTTATTAAGCTCGAAATTTTTTAAACTTTTAAATATTATCGTAATTATTATAGTTACTATTTTTGGCTCTAGTTCGAAAATTTTTAATTTAATAATTATTGCTTTTAATATTTAATAAAATAAGGTATATATTAATTATATAAAACTTAACAAATATTTATTATATTTTATTATTTTTTTATATAAAATTAAAAATTAATAAATAAAAAAAACGTTTGTTATCGTTATATTTATAGCAAATAATAGTTTAAGTTTTTAATAGTATTATTATCCCGTTTTAATAATTAGTTAAAATAATACGAAAAATCTATTATTTTTATTAATAGCTTTTTATTTTAAATATATTTTTTTAGTTTTTTTAGTTTTATTAAAATTATAAACAAATTATAAAATATTATAATAAATAATATTATATTATTATTATATTATTTTTATTATTGTTTGTTAATTTTAATTTGTTTTATATTTAATAAAAAGCTTTTTATTTATACGTTTTAAATTAACCGAAACTATTTTCGTTTTCGATAATATAAATAAAAATATAAAAAAACGTATATATAACAATAAAAATAACGATATTAATAAAACTATATTTAAAAATAAAACTATAAATAATTAAGTTTATATTTATTATATTTTAAAGTTTTTTAAAGCTATTTTCCGGCTAGATCTAGTTATTTTTATTAAATTAAAGCCCGAAAGTATTAATTAAAGCATTAAATAAAAACAAATAGATTAAAAACGGTTTCGAAATTTTTTTTTGCCTAAATCGTATTAAAGCTAATTTTTGCGGATTTTTTTTATTTAAACTTAAGATTTTTTACCACTTTTAAATATTACGACAAAAATTCGATAATAAAAGCTGGTTTAATATAATAAATTACTTTTTTTAAAAAATGACGTAAACAAAACACCAGCTTTTCTATAAGACCTTCTAACTTAAACGACCTCTGAAAAAGATCCCCCCTGACTTAGTTGACCCCTAGAAAAATTACTGCCGCGGGCTCTTTTCATATACGCGATACAGTAAGGAGGATGTAGGTGGCGAGGAACTAGTGCGGCGTAAGATGGTCAGAAGCCAAAGTTTCCAAGTTGTGCGAGACTCTCTCGACCCTTTTCCGGGTTTGTTCCATTTTTAGCGGGCTTCGGGGCTGGGTAATAGGCAGTGGGGTATGATCCCTGACGACCTGCAGTGGCCGCTTAATGCATACCTCCTAACTCTTCCGAGCAGGCTCCTACCATCTTCGGAAGGCGCATCTCGGAGCTAGCCACTCGCAGCCCATCCCAATCGAGACAGATGGCGAGATCGAGCGGATGCGCTACCATACCTTACATTCCCGCCGCTACCTTGGTGGCCGTGGCCCGTGCGAGTCAATCGCTAGAGTGCAATCCTGTTCGCCCGCTTGATCACTGCACACCAAGGACGTGGCGACTGTGCCTACAAAGTCGTACTCTGTGAGGCTCAAATGTAAAGTCTGAAGAGCCCGTAGTAACGGTGACGCGTACTAGGCTTTGCGTTGTCACCGCCCCGAAGGAGGTGGCGCGCATCCAATGAGCCGAGCAGACATTCAGGCACGTCTATAAATTACACCTTGTGCATCTGTCACGGACCTGCGCGTTGTGCCGTGGGTGCCAACAGTTCTGGCCCGTTCTGCGACTACGGCTGAGGAAACCCAACCATCGTGAGCTCTTGGGCCAATGATTTGATCTATGATGTGCCCGGTTGCGCTTTCATCCCATGCCATCCCAAAGAGAGGCCCGACGCAACACGTAATGAACATGGATGAACACGTTGGTATCGTGGAAAGATACGATCATACGGTTCAGGTACAGTGACCAATAAGGATCCATATATGGTAAAATCGGAGGTTGTGTTTGTTGTTGTTAATACCTACATGTACAGGGACATGTCATTTCAGGAATTAGCGGCTCGGTACGTTCATGGTATCTTTCAGTTATAAGTCCCGATCTCTGATAGATGCAATGCAGAGACACAAACTTACAGGCTATCTCAAACCGCTTGACCAATCGACCTATTGTGAGAGTTAAAATGTTCTCAGTAGTACAGTAGTCGCAGAGAAGGGTCGGATCCTGTACTTCTTATCATATACTACCCAACGTCAAAATCCGCCTTACATGTACATGTAGGTATGACCACGGCACTACGTAATCGGAAACATCCAACGTGACTTCATTATTTTAGGTACAAGTTCAATGTCTGTCGTTTTACCTCTCAGCAAATTTCAATTTCTTGGATCCAACTGAGGTGTCGTGCCCATCCCATGCTCGAACTCTGCGAATCTAAGCTGGCTATCTAGGCTGGATGCCCTCATGATACCCCACTACAGGATTAACGCGTTTCTGTTTCTTAACGTCGTCAAGATAGTCAATAATGTCAATCCAGTTATCGCACTCGGTAAGTCGAATACGCTCTTTTTTATTTAGTAGCGCACTACGATCTGGCCCGAATCCTGCTCCGCACATTTCGGTGAGATGGTGTATGCCAAGTTTAAGGGGCAGCGGCGCTCGCGCAATGTTATTCATGAACGAGTCGACTGCTTCCCATGGGCAAGTCTCGTAGCCCGCAAAAAGAGCAGGGTCTAGAATGGTAGATGTCAGCTTTGCTAGCACTTGGGCCCCTTCCTTTCCGTATTTGCTCGGTGTTTTCTGTCTGGTGCAGCACAAACTGTGTCCCGGGACGGAGAGGTCTACATACTTTACACAAAGTGTTAGCCGAAGACCAAGTACATCTCCCGGTAAACATGCTCTCATTGTTAAAGGGAGGAATTTTGTGCACGAACCTGGCAAGGAGTGCTCGTGCTGACATCAAGCCAGCTAGTTTTGGGAGATGTGGTTTGCTAGGGCTCGAACGTGAAGCATGAGAAGTGTTTGAATCAGGATGGTGTTCGTCCAACTGAAGAGAGTCCTTCGAGGTGTAAGTAGGCTGTAACTTTAACAAATGTGACGTGTAAGGTAATGTTGACAATGTGAAAACGTCACCAGACACGAGAATCGGTAACTTGTCGCCAAACATATCCGTGAGCAGCTCAAGAGCTTCTAAACTGATTGGTACCGTTGACGCCGTATATCGTGTGCGCGGGTGAATTGTTAGCCAGTCAATGTTTCGATCCTGTTGATGACCAAGGACTGTGGTTATGAAATCCACCGTCTTTCTTAGATCCCTGTGGACACGAATCTTGACGCTCACGCTTCGTCCCTTGGGGTCGTCGACGTCCTTGTCTATGCCTACGGCCCACCCATCATCCCGTAGCTGTTGCCGTGCCATGACCAACATATCCCGTACCACTTCACGCTGCTCCATCAAGGCAGCGCCGAGGGTCGACGCGCAAGCCCACGATTGCGGGCAGCCGCAATTTAGATCGACTCCGTTCGTAAAGGGTGCCACAAGAGATGACGCACGCGATATCTCCATAGGAGAGTTGGCACCAAACTGTACTATGGTTGGTATCTCGGGACTAGTCGTTGACATTGTCAAATCGCTATCCCTTGCAAATTGATTCCTGTTGAACTCTTTGGCGAGAATCATCGGCGTCCAACACAGATCCGTGCCATAGTGGTGTACGGTCTGGCGGAAGGCCAGCTGCAATTCTGTCAGAATCAAAGGCTAGATGAACTCGCCGCAGGCAAGTGCGTACCTTGCTGTACCTCACCATAGGCGCACATGCATGGACAAATCGCGATTGAGACTTGGCAATATTGAAGATCTTGAGAGGACTGTCCCAATCGTTTAGTCGAAGTGGTGAAAGGAGCCAAAGGGGATGGACATGATGGCTTACTGGATTATCGGCGCGAGCTCTCCTTCTGTTTTGGACTCCATGATGATAATGTCACCTCGGCGTCTTGAGGGTTCATTTTGTGAGAAGATTGGCAGATTGTGGTCAAGCCGTCGAGAGCAAACAACGGTACAATATGACTGGAGTAGATCTACTTCTCAGGATCTTCAAGATAAAGTCAGGTCGAATAGCCGTTCATTATATGAGATTACACCTGAGGCTACGACTGGTGTCATGGAGTTGGATGTCTGCTCGATGCAATGTCAAACAGTGAAGGAAGGCTCTTTACGGCGGGGTCCATTCTCGAACCTAGTGCCCCTTATATCGACGGTCGTCCCGAAACTCAATCGCGAAGAGCACGCTGTTCACGATCCACCAAATCATACCTACCTTTAGAGTGCTGGGACGCATAGGCTGGCAATGAAGACATCAACATATCTAGGAGCATTAATGTCGCCTCGTTTGAGGGCTTCTACTAGAGTCACAGAGCACATTGGAGAGGATGTCGCCCGAAGGACCACTCCGGCGGCCGAAGGCGTGTAGTGTGTGTATGTGTCTATAATCCGCCATGTCTTGAATACCTGATTATAAGGTACAGAACTCGCATGTGGCTTCAACAATATTAGGCACCTACATGAGGTAGTAA
Organism: Xylariaceae sp. FL1272; assembly: GCA_022432385.1. Taxonomy (NCBI): domain Eukaryota; kingdom Fungi; phylum Ascomycota; class Sordariomycetes; order Xylariales; family Xylariaceae; species Xylariaceae sp. FL1272. Next base: position 8,254 of record JAJJXC010000099.1, read on the forward strand.
TCTGTTTGATCCTTGAGCCGACACAGATGGAACAATAAGTATACTGGTCAAATGAAGCTACATTTGCTCGGACTGTCGACTCTTTGCATGTCCCAACTGAAGCGGTGGACGCATACGGGAGAGGAAAGCTTAATGAGGACGGCTTGCAGTTCCTGGTGTAGAACATAACGCCTGCCACGATGTATATTAATGGCCATAACCCTCAGCGCAATCTATTCCTTTGCCAAACATTGCATGGTCTGTATGTAGGCGTGAGCAAGGAGTATGTAGGAATTGCAATTTCTCGCGTCGCCGCATAGGTATTGCAGTCTGCATGGGACTAAAAAAGCACTTGGAGGCTGCCCTAGCGTACTGTAGGTATGTATGTACCGTATATGCAGAGGACTTGTCAGCTGGCGAGGCTGCATGTGGAAATCTCGTGCGTCTGTGATCGACAACCCCGTACCAACTCGCCCACCATGCAGCACGACAAGAACCTTGAAGTGCGAGACAGGGCACATGGCCTCTGCATGGCGTGTGGGAAGGGAGAGGCGAGACCCCAAAAACTGATTGGACACATTGGCCTGCCGGATTAAAATTAGTCGAGGGATCTCAAGTTGAAACCAACACTGGCAGATCCCCGTCCAGAGCCTGCCTCCGCCAATCAGCAGTGACGAGTCTGGCACAGCTGCAGAAGGGAGAGAGACAAGAGTTGTGCATTTCAGATGAGCGTGCTCGCGTGCATGCCGCACATAAGGTATGCTGGGTACGTGGCCTAGCTGGACGTTCACTTGATCGTGCCCCACAGTACCGACGAGGTTGGTGGGCAGCTCATAAGCTACATACCTATATGTAGCGAGAAGGCATCTGAGAGACTCCTATCTTCACTGCACGTATCCTACATACAGGTAGATGCATCTGTACAACACCTCTCGTCCGACTGACTAGGGGGAGAGGGAGAGTCGACTCGAGGTACTGGACTGTACATGTATGTTCTTAAGGTAATGAGTTCAGGTAATGTACCTGGTAGAATCCAGTACCTACCTACATGTACCTTAGGTACCTGGTAGTAGATTAGCATTGACCGCCGGGTTGCAGAATGCCGTTGTACTACCTACATACAGTAGGTAGAGCGGGCTGCCTTTCCCTTTCCAAACGGTCGTCTCCCGAGTTTGCCACTCTCTGCACCACCCTATCCTCTCGCGCAACTCCTCTACGGACGGCGACAGCAACGGCAACCCCTCAACCGCTCGACCGCCGTTAGCTATCTACACCGGTTCGTCTCGTATTGTCTCGTCCCGTCCCGTCCCGTCCCCGGCGCCGCAGCCGAATAGGTTGCGACCCTCGCTGGCGCATTGACTTTCGCATCCAGCACTTCCCCTAGTCCGTCGCCCCCCCTCGGCTCGACATTAGAGTTGCGACCCGTTGTCAGTGACCTCAGCAGCGTCCCTCTAGGTAGCCACAGCCCATCTCGTCGCCATGACCAACATAACTTGTCAGCGCAATTGTTGATTGACCCCCGGAGCGCCTTGCTCGCCCTGACCTCGAAACTGCGATCCCGAGAACTCCAACCCTGTCACTCGTTTTTTGCCTTTGCTCCGTCTTGGCTACTACCTCGTTGCTCCTGTTCACTGGATTCCGTGACCCAGCTCCCCAGCTCTGCCCCGGCTCCGTTACCCCCAAATGCGCCGTCAAGTTTCCGTCAACTTCGCCAACCTTTGTCCCTCTACAGGCACGAGGCAGCATCTTTGCCCTCCCTGTTTCTGCACCGAGACAGCTCGGGTGGCACTGTGATAATCAACGCGCCCGACCTGGCCCTCAACTTCGACACCCGTCCATTGCCGCAACTGGTCAAGATTCCTCTGCGGGACTGCACCAAGCACGAGCATCCTCAGATAACGAAACCCAGCATGCAGTCGCACTCCAGCCCGTCTATTAAGCCTGCCGGCTCGAGCTCGTCGGCTTATCCAGCCATGCCCGCGTCACCAACCCTCACCAATCCAGATCTGATACTGCCCGACTATGACGATCCCATCTCACCCGACCGCTCACAGTCTCCCTTGATGATGTGGCAAAATGCCCAAGATGCAAACACGCAATTTGACTTGAACTCACAATCCTTTGTCGCTGGTCCTATCACGCCGACTACGCCCATTATATATGGCAATGGCACCATGCTATCTGACATTGGTGAGGTCACTGAAGTCGAAAGTACTTGTGCACCCACCAGGGCGCGTTCGGCCTCTACGCGCAGCGAATTCGCAATAGTGACAAGCACGGCATTGCCCTACGAGGCCATCAAGAAGAGAATAAAGGAGTCCAGGGCCGCCCATGAGAGACACACATCCATCGATTCGACGAGTACCGTTACGAACCATAACCAGGCTGACCTATTTGCCGATTTTGACGACAGCGTCAGTGTCGATGACAGTAATTTCCAGGGAGATGACGAAGACAGTGTTGCTGATTCGTACATCGACGAAACATCTGTACAAGAAACCGTATCGGCAGCCAGGCCCTTATCTCACAACGAAGATGATGAGAGATACTCAACACCCTTATCTCGCAGAGCCGAACATATCTTGGCCAACGCCAAGCGTCGTTTGAATGTAAGTGTTCCTAATTCAAATAATGGCAGTGTGTGAATGCGTGTCGCTGATGGCACAAGAATATGGAAGGAAACCTCAGTCGAGCGCGATCATCGCTGTATTCTCCCGCCGTGTCCTCGATAGGCTCTTACTCAACACCGTCTCCCACGGTTGGTCGTCCCACGACCTCAACCACCGCACATGGACACAACCGAATCTCGAGTGAAAGTAATATTCCAACCGACAACAAGCCTAGTGTATCTACACAAAGATCCTCCAGCGCATTGGGCACTGCTGGAGGGTACCGCCGGCCAGGGCAAAAAAGTGCGAAGACGAGCCTAAGCAGTTCTGTAGATGGAGACTCTTACGCAAAAAATAAACCGTCTCTCCACACACGTGAGTGGTCTCTGGAGCCGCTTAGTGAAGATGAAGTACTTGAAGAGGAAATGCCCAGGTCTGCTGGCGAGGATGCCAGATCAGATGTCTTCCTCACTCCGACTTTCGGGGCCTTTGCAGGCAAAAACCTGAAACGGTCGTCCTCAACCGCTCAGATGCGGGATTTGAAAGATCAGGTGAATGATCTGAAAGGAAGGTTGTCCACACTGAGGGATCAGGCCCGTGCCGACAGCATGAAACGTCGTAGCCTGCAAAGCCTGCGGACGCCAAGCCCCTTTACGCACGCGCAGGTCGACCAATGGTATGTTGAAAGGAGCAGCCACGAAGATAGTGAAGATAATACGCCAAAATCAACGGATTTGAGAGATCAGGCTGTCCGGGACCACGGTAATCAAATTACCGAAATCGGGAGAGTGAGTGAAGAGCACACGGAGACTTCATTGGATGATTCCGATCGCGGAGACGATGTTGTGACCCCACGATTACCTGAGCAATTGGATGCATCACCTGCATCCTCCAATGGGGTTCCGGACTCTGAGCCAAACCAGGAGAATGGTGCAGTTGGTGACGCAAAGAAGAGAGAGACGTTTGGTCCGTCTGGGAACTCGGAGGGATATTTGGACCCTGAAGCAGATTACTATGATGACGGGGCAAGCGAAAGTGGCGAATCTGCATATCATGACTCGGTTCAAGCACAAGTGTCTCACGAAGATCGCGAAGATGCTTTTGACTATGAACACTTCTTCTTACATAGTGCCATGGGCAGCATGAGCCGAAGAGCGATACGTCGAAGAGGCAGCAATGAGAGCTCAACCTCGGAAGGTTCAGTTGAGACAACTAGAGGACCCACTGCATCTGGCCCCCTGGATTCAATTACTAGCAGGGCGAGTCGTCACTCACGGAGCGGAAGTGTTGGCTCCACCTCTACGATTGATTCGTTTGCCACGGCTACAGAAGGGCGAAACACGAGAGCTGGTGGGCGTGCATGCTACGAGGACTTGGACATGTATAGCAGTATGCCAGAGCGGGCGAGGACACACACGCCCTACACTGCAATGAGAGGTGTATTCACGCCAGATGCGAGCGCTTTGAGTTCTGGTCCAAACCAACCAGTGCATGTTCTCGCCCGGCGACCCCAAAGCAGCGCTGCGGTCTACAAACACCGCCCTTCTGCGCCATCCCACGACTCGGTAGGCACGAATAGAAGCTTCCCTCTTGTCAATCACAGGACGCAGGCCAACGGGGGTATTCTGACGCCGGATGGTTCTCCGGACCAAGATTCGAAATGTATCTCGGAAGAACTCACGCGAGAGGTTGTGACCATGTCCGGCCTCGATGTTGATAGAGCCGGGCTTATACGAATGCTCCAGAAAGACGATCAGATACTCCTGGAGCGACTTATGGGAACGCTCAGCCGATGCATCGTAGGGTTAAGCGAGTCGGGACGAGCGAGTACCGATCGAAGGATGTATCGGAGAAAGATTGAGGCTGCGCATAGAATCTTAGAGGGCTTGGAATAACCCTACACTTACAAGGCAACCATGTGCCACATTTAGGATACAGACACGGCCCTATCTATAGCTTTAATCGCTGGGTATTGGCGACACACTTCCAGTCTTACCCATTTGTATAGTCTGTTTCAGGAGCACGAGCATCTTAATCCACGGGGTATGAGACATGGCAATTTCTTATTCAAGATCAGATTACCTCTTTTGATACTAAAACATATTCTAATATTATATACTAGTATATATCAATATAATCTACATATTTGCCCAAAATGTTAAAGGAGTTTTGTTTAAGCCGTGTGTTAGAAGTAATGTGATGTTGCATAGTAGTGTGGTTGCGTAAAGCGTTGCCATTTGCGTTGCCTTGAACATGGATAGACACAAGGTATATATTTGGGAGACCAGGAGAGTCTGGATACGCCCTGTGAGAGCCAGCACGGTGTTCGATCAACCTCTCTCTAGCACATGGGGACAGTTCGACCAAAGCTCACCATATACAAGTTGAAATCCAGTAGCGGAAATATAAACTGTGAACCGGTAGTCGCTGTTGGCTTCGAGCAAAAGTTCAGCAAAGTGTCTGTGGACACCAAGCAGGCTGGTCCGCTGGCTGAACTTTTGGTAAAGATTCACGGTGAGCGCGGTGACAAGGACGATGAAAATGAAGCAAGGAGAAGCTTAGTGATAGAAAATGGATAAAGACTAAAGACTGCATGTGCTTGGAAAAACAAAAGTTGGGACGAGAGATCCCGACTCTTGAAACATTTAACATCATATTCTTGGAAACCTCAAGTTCTACTTCTATTCCGGGTTGTATAACACAGACGGTCAATGAAATCGGTTCCTGGACGTCCTTCCCATAAGCTCGAGGGGAGTTGGTATGTAGTCGACTCACACGTCGTATTTGGCGCGCGTCTTTGTGAAGCAACGCGGCTAAGACCAGAACGTCAAGAGGCGCCAATGCAGAAAGCCTCTATATCGGAGACTGCTTGCCTGACACGGCTGAAGCCTAGCAGTTTCAACATGAATGGTTCAAGTGTATGTGTACCTTATCTTGCAAGACGTACCCATCACTCCGCCGTACCGCTCAGACCGCAAAGGTACCCCCGACAGCAGACTGACGACTTACCGACGACTAGCCAAGAGTCTCATCTCTCTTCTGATTGCATGTTTCTCTCCAACTCCCTCCATCTGATACCGTCGTTTCGTTCGTATATAAAGGCATATGTCCAAATCTCGATAGTATCTAGCGCTAGTCTTGACATTCCCTAGGGTTCCTCGAATTGGGTGATTACCGGGTTTTCTTGTTGGCCGCAATGTTTGATTATACCAGTTGCTTCTAGTTAGAGGTGCACAGAGCTTATATAAGTAAGCTGAGCGTGGGTTGGCTGGGGCCAATCAACCCTTTTTGGGGCTTGATGAGGCAGGATGACACGCTTTCGAGGCTCCTGTTATGGGTTAACGGGACATCTGCCTGTTATTCTTGCACGCTTCAGCCCAGATCCAGACTTTACCCTGAATTATTAACGACAAGCAAAGTTGCCTGCTGTCAGTCAACAACAGTCTTGTTGTGAGGGCATGGTCTAGGTCTGAGATGCGTTGCTCTGGTGAACCGAATCAATCCGCCCTCCCCTCTTGGTGATCGTCCATCGATCAAAACCAGCCGATTGGAAGCCGTGTTGGTTCGTGTCCCGGCGTGATCAGTGGCGGCAAACCATAACACCCACAGTGCCCGACGGACGAATATTGCACTGTATTCAAGGCAGCGCCTTTGGAACAGATGCCCCACTATCTACCGTCTGAACCCTTACCCAAGCGCCTGTCCGTGTGAGTGACTCCCGTCCCGTAGTGGGTACTATGGTCACTCCTACAACGGTACCTACATGTACCTATCTACCTACCTACCTTACCTTACCTTATCTTACCAAAGGCATCGCATGAAGATGTGATGATCTGACTTTCGTCCCGCCGCCGTTCTTCCCTCAATACGTTCTAACCTGGGTCCTTGGTTGAAAGCTCATATGCTCTGAAGGCCCGATGCCCCCATTTCCTGCTCAGAAGACTGACCTTTAGGCAGTACCAAACGGTTCCCCTCGTATCTGCCTTAGCATCTTTGCGTTTCCTTCCTGCTCACTGTTGTGTTGACCATGGCTGAGCAGTTCCTAACAAACTTCGTCGCGGCCGGTTGTCTGATCATCAACTATTCTGCACCACCGCCAGAGCTGCTTTCCCAGTGCGACTCGTGGGAATGGCTTTACTTAGTCAGAGACTTTGATGAGCTCCCTGCCCACCTTGCTGTGTCAGAGCGTGTTCAGAAAGCCATACTCGCATCGTCAACTTTCGCGCCATTCTCAGTTTTATGGAGTCATGGATGGCTGCAAGCTGCCTTCTCAATGGGCCGGCTCAGGGTCTATATCCTCCCTCATGACGTCGACAGAAGCGCCATGATCCCGCGAAGTGACTCGATGAAGCTCATCACAGCTCTACTGGGCCAGCTGGAATACTCCCATGACTGTTGGAAGGGATCCAATACCTTTACCCCCCAGAATTGGCCTACACTTGAAAACGCCCCCACTCTGTCTGCCGACTCCGATACTTCCCTCTTGACCATTTTCAACAACGTCACCTCGCCTCACCCTCGTCCAGAAACCGAATCCGATGAGCTTCGTTTTGCAATGGACAACTTGATGGAGAGCCAGGTACCTGGCCTCACCACTAGACTGTATCCATATCAAGGCAGATCGGCAGCTCTCATGCTGAAGCGGGAATTAGCACCTGGGAGAGTTGTAGATCCTCGGCTTCACTCTGCGTTGGATCAGTTGGGAAAAGCCTGGTACTTTGACGACGTCTCAGGGCTTGTTTTGAAGGAGCCGAGGCTTTACGACGCTCCAAATGGTGGTATACTCGCCGAGGAGATGGGAACGGGGAAAACGATTATCTGTCTTGCTCTGATCCTCAGTACCAAGTCCGAACCGTCGAGGCCTCCAGAGCATTTCGTTGCCGAGACACGACCCCGAGCGCGGATAGCGAGCTTGATGGATATGGCGGCGGCTGCAGCCAATAAAGCATCCATCCCCTGGAAACCCTATTTCGACTACTACGACGAAGCCGGTCTCGACTATCAGAATTGCAAAAAGACCCTACTCAGAGTCGAAAACAGAGCCATGTTCAGAGCAAGAAACAGTCTTGTTGAACCTCGCCGAAGTAATCGAATCATTCCTCGACCGATTCCATCTAAGATAGTCTACTTGAGCTGGGCGACACTCATCATAGCCCCTGGCAATCTTATCAAGCAATGGCAAACCGAGATTCAGAAACACACGACGGGTCTAAATGTCCTTGTGATGGTAGCTAGAGATGCCATCCCTCCGGTGAGCGAGCTTTTGAAACATGACATTATCCTCTTCTCCGACAGCCGCCTTGAACGGATCGAAAAAGAACGTTCAAATGGCGAAGGCCCGCCTTTGGACACATACTGTCCTCTCGAACACATACACTTTAAGCGCTGCATTATTGACGAAGGCCACAAACTTGGCAATGGAAGCAGAGGGTGGAAGAATGGTTGGTGGAAACTCATAATATGATTGTTGAAGCGAAAGTTCACTGACTTGTTTGATCTTCAAGATGTTATGCGTGTCATCGATCGTCTCGAGATCTCCGCAAGATGGGTTGTGACCGGCACGCCATCGCGTGGTCTTTGGTATGTATATAGATGTCTCCGCGCGGGTTATTTCTTTGTCGCATTTCTCCTTCTTTTTCTAACCTGTGTTCGTAGTAAGTACTCTCAGCCAACTATCATGAATCATCTTTGCAATCGACACAGGGCTTCATATGGTGAATCCTGAGAAACAACTAACGAGGGCACATTTCTCGTTCCTAGACGGCATTCAAGCCCAGAAGCTTCCCAATCCAGATGCCACAAACGGCGGAAACGACGCAAGCCCTTATCCATTGACAGATGCCGCACTTAAACAGGAACGGGATGATCTACAGCGTATAGGGAACCTCGCTGCAAAATACCTCAAAGTTCGGCCATGGGCCAATGCAAAAGATGAAATAGGCGACAGTGTCGCTGATTGGAACATATACAATAGGGGCGCCAAGGCAAGTATAAAAACATCCAATGCGAGTTATTTTTTAACTGCATTCGTAAGACATACTGACTTCTTTATAGTAAGTGATATCCGAACTGTCATATATTAGAAAGCACTCTTCTGTCTTAAAGTCCAGGGCCCCGCAGGGGATATTTGAAAAAGGAAATAACTAACCAGCACCTTGTGGCTACCAGTCGCAAGAATTGTTTAATTACAACACTTGATTCCTTACTCGTCCGACACCGCCTCGCCGACGTGAGCACCCTTCTCCCTCCTGTACATGAGAGGGTAGTTGTCTTGGACGGATCATTCCAAGACCAGCTGTGTCTCAATCTCTTTTCTATGATGATCATTTTCAACGCTGTCCAGTCACAAAGAACCGACATTGACTATTTCTTCCACGAGCGGCAGAGAAAAAGTCTCCTTCAGCTCGTGAAGAATCTGAGGCAGGCCAGTTTTTTTGGTGGTGTTTTCTTCTCTTCTCAAGACATCGCCAACGCCGTGGATATTGCTAGCAACTTTATTGAGAAGAAGGATGTTCTCGTTTCACCTGAAGATGAGCAATCATTACATGAAGCCCTCGACTTCGGCCGAAATGTCATAGAAAACGGACTCAAGGATGTCAGCAACCGTTTCCACGCGCTACCGGCACGTACAAAACCATCGCGCTTAATCATCTCTTTACTTTCTGTGAGGGGTTTGGCTAACGTTTGTCACAGTAAGTACTATCCATTTCGGTGCAGACTCGGCAGAGACTGGGACATTCCAGAACATAATGTTCGACTCAAGCTATGCTGAAAGAAAGGAACGACCTGACATGTTTTCGATACACTAGGATATACCTTCGTGATTTTCCTGGAGGGAAAGGCAGCTCGTGGGCTCTCGATGGAGAGGAGAGCGAAGAAGGGCATATATGTACCGACGCTGCGCTGATCAAGAAACTTCAGCATTTTCTTAACCCCTGTCTCGTAAGACATCTATCACAGCTCCGTCGATCCTTATAGTCGATCAATTGGTTCCAAATATCTGTGGACTCTCCCCAGGTAGTTATCACTTTTCACGATAGTAATAGCTGATTGTGTACCAACAGGATGCCCCAACATCACTCCAACTAATGATTAGCACCGGGCGCTTGGAACAACAAGGGTATGCCTGAAACCAAAGCACCAGTCAACGAGCCTTTTGCCCTTTATTCCCTCTTTATTTTCCTATTTTTATTTTTTATTTGTGTGTGTGTGTGTGTGTGTGTGTGTGTGTGTGTGTGTGTGTGTTCTCAGAAGATCGTTGTTTACGAAGGCTGACACGAAACATAGTAGGATGTCTTATTTCAGTTGAATAGTACAAGTTGTGGTGAAAACAGCTCTCCTGTATTACGGGGTGGACTGACGTGTTTTCGCACAATAGGAATAGCCGAGCGGTCGTCGACCTTGGCATCACTGTCTAATGACGAGGATGGAGCAGAAATCCAGACGCCGCAAGTTTCCCAAAGGATACATCTAGCAGGATCTCTAGCGGGTGTCACTTCCCTTGGGGACGACCAACATACGACCCGAAAGTCTAGAAAGAGTGTCTTCGATTCAGATATCGAGATTGATGGGGACTCTACCATTCCTGGGACTTCCACTGTGAACGAGATTGAGGTTGCTGGGCCTTGTAAGCAGTTTCTGGACTTATTCTATACCCATCCCAGAAGCATACGCGCGTCGTTCCATCCCCCCTCTGAAGCAAGCGTTCTTGAGACGTGTTTCAAAACACCCAGACTTGTAGTAAACACTCCATAACGAGTAGCAATTGACTCAAGCGGTTACAGTGTCCGGAACAGCGATTATATCTACTGCATCGGCAAAATTATCATATCTAATTGACTCAATTGTCAAATACCAAGACGAAGAACAGATTCTCATATTCTATGACAATGACAACGTTGCTTTCTATCTAGCGGAAGCTCTTGAGATAGTGCGTTCTCGACTCCCCCCCGAGTCTACAAACACGCTAATCTTAAGCTATAGCTTGATATCCAATACCTGATCTACACGCGAGCCGGGCTTACTGCTGAGAGACGTGCCCAATACGTAGCTACCTTCACCCACAACCCCCAATTTCGAGTGTTGTTGATGGACATCACTCAGGCCGCATTTGGTCTTGATATGAAAACTGCTTCACGCATCTACTTTATCTCGCCAGTGCTCAACCCGCAAGTGGTAGCGCAAGCAATTGGAAGGGCCCGACGAATCAGCCAACAGAAGCCAGTTACCGTCGAGACATTAGTTCTACGGAACAGCATCGAGGAAGTCGTGGTGGATCGTCAAAAGCACATGACGCAAGCGGAGCACAGCAAAATTAAGAATGTGGTCGACGACGGCAAGATTAAAGAATGGATTCGCAACGCGAAAATCAACCCTTTGCCCGATATCAAGGAGGGACTGGCACAGACAGCCATGCTAGAAACACCGCAATATGTCTTTGGGAGAGGCTTCGGACGAGTCTCGCATTCTGACGAAGGACTGATCACATGCAGTCCTGGAACTGAGAGCAGATCGAGAGCAGAACAGGCACAGCAATCTCCGCTGATTCCCTACAGATTGAATGTGCACTTGAAGAGACGGCGCAGTCCCAGCCACAGCGACACCGAGAAGGGGCAGAGTTCCATACATGCAGAAGCAAAGCATCCACGTCAAAGGAAACAGCGAGCAGATATCGCATGGGCAGATAGAAAAACTTAGGAATGCTTTTCGGCTTCATTCAGTCCAAACCGGACAAGCATTCAAATCTGACTTGGCAGATCTGGATTCGAGACCTTATGTATAGTATTACTGATAGGTGTGTTATAAACTATAATCCAATTTCGTAAGGGATGGTCGTTCATGAAAGAAGACCTCCAGGCTGTTCAATTGCCAGGAGGGCGCTGGGCATCTTTTAGAGACGGCAGTTTCCTGTGACGGCTCACGGGCTGCATGAATCTGGCAGGCCATCCCAACTGGGAAGGCACCATCATCACTCACAGTCCCCAACAGTGTATAGGCAGAAAGCTGCACCTCACTGTCAAAGGCTTGTCATGCGCTGATGGTGCTTGCGACGCTATTCAGGCTGACCAGCGGACAACGCAGAATAGATGGAGTGCAGTCTACGTGCGCTGCAATGTATCTGCCGGGCTGAAAAAAGGGTGGCTTCTGAGACAATCTATAATTAGGACCATCTTTTGTTCTTTGGGGCTCGTGGATCAATTTCAGCTCTCACCGACAACACCGTTTAGGCAAGTATACGTCGACTATTGCACCATGATCTATCGCATCACGCGCCATCGTCGTTGCAGATCTACAGGCAGGCGTTGACTCTGGTTTGAATCCGCTGACCAGTCATCTTGACCATGCGCAATACAACAAGACGATGAGTTTGCACCTGCAAATAGTCATTGATAAGCAGCCAGGGGAACAGATCCTGCTTCAAACACTCAAAGTGAATGGATGGACAGTTGTCGTGGCGCAGAAGGCATGACAACATCGTCGACTTGGTCCGCGTCTCATACAGATTCAAATCGCCGATAAACCAGAGACGCTCCCACACGAAGGCTAGATGAAGTCGGCCATGGAGTTCCCTCCTCGCCCTGATGCTCGCCCTGATGCTCGCCCTGATGCTCGCCCTGATGCTCGCCCTGATGCTCGCCCTGATGCTCGCCCTGATGCTCGCCCTGATGCTCGCCCTGATGCTCGCCCTGACGCTCGCCCTGACGCTAGCACATCGCGGCGGGTTTTCTCAACTTATGCTCGCATCTTTCACGCGCGACCCCAAGCCCGCAAAATAAGAAAGAGAAACTCGCTTCCTACGCCTGCGCCGCAGCAAACCGCAGCTGATCAAAAAGACTACGATCTGTTCATAGCCAATATGAATACCAGAGACAAACGATACCTTGTTGACCCGACAGACCTTTTGGCTGAGGGCGAACCGGTACCTTCATTGTGAGTCATTTTCATGCCATCAGAAATCCCTGGAGGGGTCGAGCCACACTCCAAGGCTGAAGCCAAGTCCATTGTACTCGGCTCCGGAAGGAGCATCTCATGACATCCATCCGTACCCAGCACCCTCCATACTCACCACGACTCCCGCCTTTACCGTCACCTACTCTGTCTGTCCGTGCGAAGCGTCACAGAAAGAGGGAGTACATAGACATTCGTCTCAAGAGCAAGCGCAAAGCAGCGATGGAGCTGGCCGCTGGCAACTGGTGAGCCTGACGGCGCCAGGGGTTTTCAGGGGCCCTAATTTCCACAATGGAGTGCTACGCGAGCAACCTCACGCTACGAGCCGCCAAGCGGAGACCGTCGCGAATGTCTGGAGCCGAAAAGGGCATACGCTTCTCGCAATACGGCATCATCTTCTTTGTCTGCTTCCCGCCCAGCGAGCACTAGACAAGGCAGACAAGGCAGACAAGCCTCAGTCTGCAGTCTACAGTTCCCAACGCTGTACCTTTTGGCACGCGGCAACTTTGGATCCGGTCGTCCTATGCTCCGCCGCCTCCAGAACAACAGGAAAGACGATCTTTGATATTAGGGAGATCAGGAATTGGAGCACAACGTCGTCTCCATCTGCAAGGGCTCACCTGCGCACCTAGCGAGCACTGGCCCTTCAATCCCTAGCCTTGTACAGTTTATTCCGTACCACTTTGTTGATCTTCGTTAGTCCTATGAATCGACATCCCATGCTCACACTGTCTCCTTTTTCGTTATACGTGGACAACTCATTATTCTTGTTCTTACAGTAACATAGGATCCATCCTCCGTCTGCCGTTAGCTTCCTTTCGAGGCACGAGCCTACCCCGGTGGATCACAAGTGTCTCGCTAATGCTAGTGTCTACACTGGGGAACGTTTCTATAATCCGATCAACACCCGCCGGACCTCTGCCGGAGCCTCGTCAGTGCCACATGCGAACACCATGGACCGTTCAATGTTCGGCGCAGCGGACATGATGGCCGGGCCCCAACAGATGCAGCGACCGACCAGAATGCCCTCGGCTTCCAGCTATGCGCAGATTGATGCGCAGTCTACCCTCTACAAACGGCGCCCTTCTTACAGCTCCAGCATGATGAGCTCAGTAGGAGTCAACGACACCTTCGACGCAATCCTTGCCTCTCCGACTAGTAGTCGGACGAGTTTCGAGTCCTGGAATTCCGCTCCACGCAGGGAGTATGGATGGCAACGGCCCGCACCGATCAAGCAGTACAGGCGACGAAGAGAGGAGGGCGAGCTTTTTATACTTCTTCCCGATGAAGTGCTAGACATCATCTTGGAAAGGCTGAAAGAGTCACATCTGAAACCTGGAAGCACTAGCTGCGCAACTTGCATGATGAGAGACCTCGGGTCCATCGCCGTCTCTGCCAAGAGATTACTCAAGGCGGCACGGAAAGCATTGTGAGCCGCTTCCCCATTCTCAAGAGAAGCAACTAAACTGACTGCGTGTCTATTTAGGTACAAGGATATCCAGCTCGTTGGAGCCGATTCGCAAATACAGAAGAAGCGGCTGAAGCTCTCTTTCGGGTCCCGGCTCATCCTTCTGCGGAGAACCCTGAGGTCTCAGCCCGACATTGCAGTACTCGTCCGCTGCTTAAAGGTGCCCGCTGTTCCACAGGGAATCCCGACCGATACGTACCAGAACCTCGTGGCATCAGTCATCATGGCGTGTCCGTATTTCGAGAGATTGCTCGGCTTTCATCAAAGCTACGACTTCGCCTTCAACCGTCTCTTCTACGCGCTTTCGACCCGAGAAAAACTGAGAGAGATCCATTGGACATTAGAAGCATCAAAGCATCAAAGCAAGCGTCGAATGTCCAATGCGGCACCAATGTTGAATTCAGGGAACCCAAACTTCCGAGAGGCCCCAGGAGATTTGCGGCCTCAACAGAGCGATGATTTTCTTGAGCTTCATTCGAACTGGACTAATCTGACGACTTTGTCGATCCACTGTCTCCCGGGTGCCACTCTGACGCCAGTCTCACTGTTACCTGACATATTAGCAGACATACCGTCGCTTCGACATCTGCATTTATCATACCTCCCATTCACAGCATTCAACGATGCGAATCTCTTATCGCTCCCTCCACTGCAGACCATCACGCTCTCGCATCTTCCCGGTGTCTCTAACGAAGGGCTTTCATCTTTCGCCAGACGGCCTTCGAGTAGGACCATCAGGAGACTCACCTTGGATCATGTGGATATAGATTCACTGGCTACGATCAGTCTGATTCTCTCCTCTTTAGCTGCTCTTGAGGTGTTCAAACTCGTCCAGGCTCGGATTCCTGTGCTACCACAGGACGAGGTTGTCTGGCTATTCCCTTACCTTGCGTCGCCGACGGTTCGGAAGATGCACTGGGACATCCCTCCTATCGCTTCTGGGGCCAACATTGCAGACTCCGTCTTGGCCAAAAGCATTACGACCAATGGCTTTCCTGCCCTCCGCACCCTGCGCACGCCATCCGACCCCGATGGCATCTTCCAAGCGCTCTGCAAGCCAATTGAGAAAATCGACATGGCAAGCGACAAGTACCGTGGGCTCATCGGAAAGGCAGGGTCGCGTGCAGGGCCGCGTCCCAAGAGCCCTCCCGCGACGCCGACAACTCCTACAACGCCTCGGACCCCCGGGAAGTCGCCGTTTGCGCTAAGCTTTCCGATGGACGACCAACTATTCCCACCCAAAATGTCTGGTAATCTCGCGCAGTCCCGTCTCGAGGCACAGCAGCGGCTGGAGGCAGCACGCAGTAATCCTCGGTTCACGTTCAATCTGGTGGGCGAGAGCGGAAGGGTGCTCGAAACGAAGAAGATGGCCGGTTTTGCAGGCGAGATTGGATCGCGAATTGAATATAGTCTAGTACCTGACGTTGGTGCCACGGACGAAAACGGCGGACTTGTCGCAATGGGCGACTATCTGGGTGACGGGGGCGAGAACCTGAAGAATGGTAATCGCGAAGGCTGCACGGGACGTTGGAACACGTACTCGGGTGTCGTTATTGACAAGAAGGATCGCGAGCGCTGGTGGCATACCGAGAGGGGGAGATGGAGGGCCATCGAGCTCTAAATTGAAACATGTATGCGCAACGTGTGAATAGCATAGCACAACTTGTGGTAAAAGAGGCGTGCTGCTTAAGGGTGTCCCATGTGCAAAAAAGAAGACTGCTGTTGCTGGCGGGAGGCAAAAGATGAAAACTTTGTGTAATCCAGGAAACCCGCGGGGCATTCCTTCGCTTGGTACTGTGTCAATGCTTGGTCCTGCTTGAAGTCGTTCTCTCTTACAAGCGAGGTAGGCTTCATCCCTCGTCTCGGAAATGCATGCAAACTTGTCATCTAATTTGTTTCGACTACGAAAATGGACGGCGCCTCTCGTGGCCACATGCAAGCGCGGGGTGCAAGTTGTCGTTGTACCTCCCTAGCTTGCGGCTGGCTCTCTTCGGCTCCGTTTGGCTCGACGTCACCACCTGCAGTGCATTTCCTTCCGCCGGCTTTTCGGGGTCCGGCAGGCCACAGAAGAGTCATTTCCAACAGGCCTGTTCACTTCGTGTGCCATTCTTGCTCCAGCCTATACGACCTTGGCTTCCCTTCATCGCATCCGATCGACGACTGAACGCAACATGCGGCCGCCTCTCCTCACGACCCAGAGCGGTCGCATTTGCGCTCACTGCCGGCTGCAACGTGTCGCTGCCACGCGCGCTGCGTTTTCCACGTCTTCTCAGGCGCGAGCCACTCCAACACCCAAGCCTCGGGCCAGATGTTCCCAAACTAGCACCATGGTACCAGGCTCCACGAGGCCATTTGCAAATGGCGCAAGCCAGCGCGCACAGCCAGAGTCAACGTCGTCACGCGCGAGCCATGAGCCCAGAGCGCCCATGCCGCAGACACACTACGACTTCTTCCCCATCACTCTGCCCAACGGCCCGCCGCCCAAAGGCGCCTTCGACATCGACGTGCGGACCCTCCGGCGCGAGTTCCTGGCCCTGCAGGCTGAGGCGCATCCCGACCTACACCCCCAGCACATGAAGGCGCGGGCGGAAGCGATGTCGGCGCGCATCAATGAGGCCTTCAAGACGCTCGAGAGCCCCCTGCTCCGGTCACAGTATCTGCTCGCTTTGCGGGGGCTCGACGTGGCCAACGACGAGACGGCCAAGGTGGAAGACCCGGAGCTGCTCATGCTGGTGTTGGAAACAAGGGAAATAATCGAGGAGGCGTTGGAAGAAGGGGATCTAGAGGGGCCGAGAATAGAAAACGAACAGAGGATGAAGGAGACGGAGAAGACATTGGCAGCTCTGTTCGAGGCTGATGATCTGGAGGGGGCAAAGGCCGAGGTCGTCAGGTTGAGATATTGGGTCAACATACAGGAGAGTATTCGCAATTGGGAGAAGGGCAAGCCAATTGTCCTCGAGCATTAAACGTGCATGGCAAGGCGGTCGGCCTGTACGGGTTTATTTTCATTGTCATCATGTTCGATGGAGATCTGATGACAAGATGTACGATATACAGTGTTGGATGTAGAGCAGAGTGTCCAACCATCCTCGTATCCGGGTCCACAGTGGTCACAGGAAGACACAGCAGATACTAGAGGATCGCATCACACATGGTATCAACATGTGTATTGGCTCGTCTTTATCCTCGTGAGGGATATTTCATGTTGCCTGTGGCGCTTGTTGTGTTCGATACATACCTTTAGGTACATATGTAGTTAACGACAGCAGATCAGTACCAGGACGTGTAAGCTTGAAAGCGATTGCAATTGCAACAGTATTTGTATTATCTCTTTTCTTCTCCCCCCAGCAGCTTGCCTAGAAATAGATACCTATCCGGCAAGTAAATGAAAATACTGCCCCAAGCCTGACCCGAGAGGCATGTTGAGGGTGTAGTGTTCACGTAGATGCCACCGTGCTGGGTTGTGGGGGATAGAGCCAACACCCGGCAAACCTCCCCTCCAAGGCACCCTTCGTCCCATCTCCCCAACTTCGAATTCGCACCCAGCTCCCCGCCACACTCTCGACTCGTTAACCTCCAGCACCACTCCAAGGCAACCTACGTCGATACCCAGTGGTGCGGTCAACTCCAGTAGTACTCAGAAATTCTTGGACGAACCGCCCCCATCGATGCTTCGATCCTGAGCCATGGCTAGTCCAAAGATCAGCCAGCTGCTGGCCGAGGCCAAAGCGAAAGGCCCCGACGAGCAGGAGGCTGCCTTGGACCACCTGCTCGCCAACATCCAGTCCTTCTCCCCGCCGTCTTCCCTCGCTGCCGACATCAACGCCCTGGCCGACGCCATCTTTGCCAACAACCTCCGCATCGTCGCTCAGGCCAAGCTCATCGACCGCCTCATCGCCTTTCTCACCGATTGCGAGAGACCGGTCCTTGACCTCGCCGTAGCCGAGCACACCCTCGCCCTGCTCGCCTCCCAGCAGCAGTCCGCCACCTTTGTCGGCCAGGAGGCCCAGCTGCGTAAACTGCTGGCCGGCGCCCACGAGCACAACGAAGACTTTCTCGAGGCCATCAAGGTCCTCGCCGCCATCAATCTCGACTCGGCCCAGCGCAACGTCACCAATGAGGAGCGCGTCGAGATTTGGGTCCGCATAGTGCGTGCCTACCTCGAGGTCGACGACACCACCTCCGCCGAGACCTATCTAAACAAGCTCAAGAACGTCATCTACACCGTCTCCAACACGGAACTGAACCTGCACTTCAGCCTATCCCAGGCTCGCATCCAAGACGCCAAGCGCGAGTTTCTCGCCGCCAGCCAAGCCTACCACAACCTCTCCTTCTCTACCGTCATCACCGACGATGAGCGCATCCGCACCCTTGGCCCGGCCGCCCGCTGTGCCATCCTCGCCCCGGCCGGGCCCTTGCGCAGCCGTGCTCTCGGTCGGCTCTACAAGGACGAGCGCATCGTTGCCCTCGACGAGTTCCCCATGCTCGAGAACATGTTCCTCGACCGCCTCATCACTCCGGCCGAAGTCGACAAGTTCGCCCAGCGCCTGGCCGACCACCAAAAGGCCACTACATCCGACGGCTCTACTGTCCTGGCCAAAGCTGTCGTCGAGCACAACCTGCTCGCTGCCTCCCGCCTGTTTAGCAACATCGGCTTCGACGCGCTCGCCGGCCTTCTCGGTCTCGATGCCGAGCGCGCAGAAGATACGACGGCCAAGATGGTTGAGCAGGGGCGTCTGGTAGGCCGAATCGATCAGATCGAGCAAGTCATTTGGTTCGAGCGTGGCGAGGCCTCTGGCGAGAAGGGGAGTGGACGAGCTGAAGTCACGGTGGGCAGGGAGATGCGTCGCTGGGATGCCAATGTGCAGGGCCTGGCTGAGGAGGTCGAAAACGTCACGAATGCTCTACAGAGAGAGTTTCCAGACTTTGTCGCTGCGAACCTCGCCGCCGTATGAGACCGAGCCGACACATAAAGTAATGATAATGACCAAAGGAAATATGATGGGCATTTTGCATTGATGGCGTTAGTGGGTGTCATCAGCTCTGTGTGGCGGCCGGGAGCTTTGCGTTGCGTGTCTCGCGACAGCGAGTCTTTTGATATCCAAATTACCTAGCTCGCTACACCATAATGAATGATCCTTTACCGCTGAAAGTGGACACTGACAATGGAAGATGCGGACTTGGGCCCCCACGACTTATCAGTCATGGAGGACTCGTATTTATGAGACACAACTTCAGGAAAGCATATTCCTATCGCACTCTATTCTGTAGTTTAGCTTTTCGGGATGCTTTCGTCTAATCCAAATCCTTCCTCCTGACAACGATGTAGCCCTGACTTAACATCTTGGGGTCCCCCATCTCCTCCTCGAAGATCAGCTCCTCGATGGCCTTCCGTTGTCTGGCATTCATCGCCACACCACCGATATCGTCATCAACAGCCTCGGCCAGCTTCAGGATCCTCACCAGCGCCTCGCCTATCTTCTCGCCCATGTAGTCATACCCCGCTGCCGAGAGGTGCACGCCGTCTGGCTCCCAGTACTTGGATCGGTCCTCCGGTTTCATGCCGTGGTAGGGCACCGCTTTGGAGAGGTCGAAGTGGAAGCTGGGTCATGTGTCAGGGTAGCAAGTCCGGGGTCGGTGTAGAAGTGGGTTACAGTTGGGGCAAGGTCTGGCTTATAGCAAAACCCCGTGTTACATGGACAAATAACTCAGGGACACTCATGTGGCTCGACAGAAATGAGAAGCCGAGAATTACTTACAACCCCGTCTTTTCGTAAGATCGTATGGCGTCATTTACCTCGTCTCTCCTTTCGTTGACACCCCGGAAGTTTCCCTTCGTCTCCGGGACCGTGAGAGACAAGACTTTGCCTCCTCTCGATAATGGTATGTCCCAAGTACGCTGCAGGCCCTCGATGATTTGTACTGCTGTCCTTCCCCATCCGAGGTCACTGTCATTGTGGGCTGTTAATACGGATATATATATATATATACACGATGAGTGATGCTTACTTAGTTCCGCCTAGTACTATCGTCCAGTCATATGGCTTCTGTCCGGCTGCCCCTGCAAATTGGAGATTCGTTAGACACTCTGGTGAACTGGTAGGAAAAGGCAGAGATAACAAAAGGAAACCTCTAGTACTGATTTATCATCCCTCGTTGTCGGTGTACTTGGGCTAACGCAAGGCCGCTCGTGACCAGTATAGATATACTCTCAGATGAGACGCACTTACAGCAACTTGTCATCCGTTCAATAAAATGGCCCGTAGTCACAAGATCTCCCGGTACGCCCTCGACATCAAACTCGACTTTTCGCCCAGGGCACTCTTTCTCAATCTTCTTGGCAAGTGTGTCAGCGTAGGGATTGCCAGCCGGGTATCCAGCCGTGAGAGAGTTGCCGAAGCACAGGATGCGGAGAGGGTCGGCCCTAGATCTGTTGTTGCCGTTGTTATTGTTGTTGCTCGGCGCCACCATCTTTGTGTATTTGGTTTCCAAAGCGGGAAGACGATGATGCAACGGCGTATGGCGCTTGCGTTTGACGTCGCAACAAGCGATGCTAGAAAGTGAGGAGTTGGGTGAGAGTCCGGGCTCCTAGTCGCCCAGCCTATGATGCCTGGACTTTGGGGGTGATGCCCAATGGCGAATGTATCGCGCCAGGAAGTACAGCTCACACTGTCCTCGACCAACAAAACCGAGTGATGGAGGCAAAGCGTATATTCGCGCTGGAGGATCGTTGCGTCGCGCCCACGGATGAGTCAGGCACGTGGGTAATATATGTGCAGGGTAAGTACCTCTACAGGTACACTCCGGACACTAGCAAGGCAGAACAGCAGGTAAACACGTCCTGTAAACCGGCAGTTAAGCACGAGGCAGAAACAGCGTCAGCAATTGTTCGGCAGGGAGTCGGGCGTCGTCGTGGTAGCGAGCGATTGAATGCAATAACGAAAAGAAGCAGTTGTTATCAAGGAATGAAAAAGGGACGAGTGCGTCACGCCGTGCGGTGCATTCCCCTCTATAACCTTACTAGCAGGTCTCAGCCCAGTCCTGACATGTGCAGTCCTTAGGTATCTTTACCTCGTCAGGCGGCTCCGACTCGCTACCTACCTAGCTACATACATCCTAGGCTACCCCAGGTCCCTCTACTATATGTGGCCGACGTCGAATGGAGGGGTTGGAGAGGCCAACCTGCGATATATACTTACCCTACCGTATATACCTAGATGGTTTTCCTTTTCTATCTGACATGCTCCACACGCGTCATGCTAAGATGCAACCGCGTTACTCCTTTTAACTGATGCTGAAGTGTGATAGAGAACTATGTACTTCTTCTGACTCTACCCACATGTAGCTAACATACATCTACTTACCCAGTACATGTTTGGCATCTCGCCTCGATCCTTGTCACCATCTTAGAGACGAGCCACTGCATAGACGGAGACAAATCGCATGCGATTTGTCAACAGTTTGGAGACATTTAGAGACATTTACTACGCTCATGAGGTAATCCGCACCCGACGAACAAACACACCTAAGGCCTTTCCGCCATGCACACATGTCCAAATGCACAATGCTCGACAAAACTCCTTCGTACCATGCGACAAAACAAACACTCTGTCCAGTGGCGACACTGGTCCGTCAAATGATGCTATGCAATACTCTCTTCCAATACAGACCTGAATCCAACTCTGTCAACCAACTCGCCTATCCCTGATGGCGCCTCGTTCAACTATGCTCTTTTGAATTTCCTAAAATGCTTGCCCGTGATGTGGATATGAATTTTGTCCCTGTCCACCGCCAGGAGCACCGTACGATCCTGCAGAGAACTGGGGCGACTGTCCGGGTGGAGGCGATCCGAACCCACCGTTGTTTGCCCATTGCCCATCTCCTTCGAATCCAGGGCCCGGGCTTCCATATCGCGGCATTCCCAACCCTTGCCGACCGGGCGACGGGGGCATGCCACGTGCCATATTAGAGTACATCCCAGACGGCGGTGGCAAGCCGGGAGACGGAAGTGGCTGCTGGTACTGCTGATGGTACGCAAACTGCTGCTGTTGTTGCTGGTGTTGCTGTCGCTGCTCGATGACCTGCTGCGCAGCTTGTCCACTGAAGCCATGTTTCATTTGTTCCCGCTCTCGCTCGCGCGCTTCAATTGCACCTACAAGTCCTGCGCCCTGGGCCGCTGCTGGGATTTTATTCCCCGCTATGTTGATAAGAGGTTGGCCAGTGACCCGTGCCACATGTTCTTGCTCACGCGCCGAGAGGTGAGACGCATTGGGCGTGGCCTGGCCGCCCAGGGTCGCTCCCGCGCCCCGAGATCCGGGCCGTTGCAGCAATTCACGCGATTTTGGCCGTTGTAAAAGCTCACCAGCCCCGCGAGACCCCGGCCGCTGCAGCATATCTTGAGAATTGTTACGCGAATGTGCCATTCCGATAAACTCCGCACTTTGGCCATGACCAAGTGGAGGCGTTGGTGTGCCCGGGTGGTAAGCCGATAAAGTCACGCTCGAGGACTGTCGGTGGTGAGCATACATTGGTGTCGCGGCAGCCACGGCGGCCCTCTGCTGCACAAATTCTTCGGCTGACAGGCCGGGACCTCCAGGACTAGCTGATCGTGGTAGCGTGGCCGCAGGATGCCATATTACACTCCTACGGGCATTCTCTTCCGGTTCAAGTCTCCCAGGCGTAGAATCAGGTGGCGCACCTGGATTTTGCATTGGGGGCGCAGGTGATTGACCTCGAGACGCTGGCGAGTGTGAGTGTTGTGGCGGTGCTGGTGGGCTGAGTGTCGGTGTCATGCCTCGAGGCGCCGCTGCGTAGTTCAGGGTAGGCCCGAAATCAAACTCTGGCACCAGTGAGCTGTTTCCAAGGGCAGGGGCACCGCTATCTTCCAAGGCACCCACGGTCTTCAATACCCCAGCTCGTGGGCGCTCGACTGAGGAAGCCGTGTCAGTCGAAGGGCGTGAACTTGCATAATCAGGGCTGGAAACAGATGCAGCGTCATCATATCGACTACTGGCTTGGCTATATGTCGTGTCATACCGCTGAATCCCTTGCCCAGGGCGACTGCCAGGAGTTTGGGTGCGCACTTGACCGAACCCGTCGGCGTCGATACGGCCTGTCAAACTTCCACTACTTGCCGATTCAATAAGAGGAGTGTCATTGCCCCGGGAAGGACGTTGCTGAAGACTATCCGAGCGTGCTGGCAAGGGTTTCCTGTTAATCGATCCAGACGTATTTAAAGGGGGTAGACTACCATCAGGACGTGCGCGCCCTCTCCCTTGAGAATTTTGTGGATATCCTCCAAACGCTTCAGGAGGGCCGTTGTTCGGATAGCCACGACCACGGCCACGACCAGGGTGGGGCATGTTAGGCGGAGGGCGGCCGCGGCCCCTACCGGGTGGCGGCATACCTGGCGATCCACGATAACCAGAGGGAGGATAATTGCCTTGTGGCGGGCCATGGGTAGGTGGGGCGGGAGGCCGATTCCCTGGAGCTGTGCCTGGGCGAGAATTGGGTGTCTTCGGTCGAGAGCTCGGTCCATAAGCGTCGTTGCCACCGGGAGGCGCTGGACTCATCGGAAATCGTGATGGTTGGGCAGGAGAGTCGAGGCGAGGGGCTATCCCAGGAGAGCGAGCGGCATTTGCCATTAGAGCTTCACGAGGTCCATTGTTAGTAGGCATTCCAGTGTAGTTGGCGTGAAGATGTACCGGAGGAGGCGGACCGCGTTGATCGGGTCGTGTATTGGATTGCTCAATTCGTTCCTCACTACTCGTTTCACTTTCGGGGTCCATTAGATCCTGAGTAGGGACGACACCGCCCTGGTTCGTGAGTTGATTAAGAGTATTAATCGATAGACGACTATTAGCACGACGCATTTCTGGTGAGTGATATGGGCGGTTATTGGGTATGGCCCCCGGAGCATGAGAAAATCTGGGCGGTTGCGAGACTGGTTCGGGTGTCTGCATTCTTCGCATGCCGTCGAAGTCACGCATAGGCATATCTAACCTCTCGTCCTCTAAGCTTGCGCGCTCCGGTGTAGATGCAAGGTCATTTACGAAACCATGGCTGGTTTGGTGGAGACGACCCGGAGCAGGACTTGTCGAGTAAAGATTGTCCGCTTGACCAGGAATCAGTGGTGGGAAAGTCGGGTCGGATGTATTACGCGTGTGATTGGCAAGTATACCGCCGCCCGCCGGAGGGAGCGAGTGTTGGCTGCTGGGAGAAATCGTTTCGTTCCTACCATTGGGACCAGAGTTAAGAGACAACGAGCGCGAAGCTCGCACGGACGGTGGTGATGGTGCATCATCAGCAAACCCGACGCGGGGCTTCGAGGCCCCTGATGCGGCAACACCAAAACTCAAACGCTTCGCTCGACTGTTTGTTCTGCTTGAGGTGTGGCTCTCATCGTCATCGGTGCTGTTCATTCGAGTACCGGTAATTTCTTTGAGCTTTTTCCTCCATTCTCTTTCGTTCCATCCACCACTTTCGTCGGTCAGGATCAGGCTCGACACATCCAGTAATTCAAGGTAACCGTAGCGCTTCGATTTAGGCATGGCGAACATGAGTGATCTGGAATCCAAAACACTAGCGACCAATCGCCCAGGACGACCATACAGCCCAAAAGAGTCCCACGTGGGAAATAAAAACCGAAGCATCATCTCAAAGCCACTGATAGCAGGGTTGACTTCCGGCATAATAAACACGAAGCCTTCGGTGGTTGACGGTGGTTCGGCATGAATGGTCATATCTCCTTCGATTTTGATCAATGTAGACGCATCAATCAATGACTTAGACTGTGGATAAAGAGCATAGGCCGAGTACGCATCGTTGATAGTTGCAATTGGTTGCATCTTCTTCTGCTTTTTTCCTTCTTTCTTTTGGTCATAAAACTTGATGTTGCCCTTCAGTAGTGGGGGATGCGAACGGTCATATGGGTTTTTCTTCTTATGCTCCTTCATCACTTTCTGGTATTCCTTCTCGTCTGGCGGCGAGATGACGCACCAGCAGCGTCTCCAAGGAACGCCAGCGCCAAAACGTACTCGTACCCACTGATCCACCGGCATCCGTGACCTTTCCATGATGATGCCGATGTTGTTGAGCGTCTTTCCCTTTCCTGCTATAAGCGCACCGGTGTAAGCTTCCTGGAGAGTTGAGTGCTCGAACATGGCAAGCCTGATACCAGCCGTCCACTGGATCAGGGAATGTCGCGAATTGAAGTGCAGCAGGTAGCGATTTCTTCCCGCTGTGGATAGACTCAAGATGTTCTGCAGAGGCTGCTCCTCTTTAGTCCTCGTAGGCAGTGATTCAATCTGCCGCAATCTTTGTCAGCACCTTTAACTCTAGTTGGATTCTACCTAACTGGCGGTATTACCATCTTAATTGAAGCATCGGTAAGATTGATAAACTTTGGCAGAACCTCGCCATTTTCACCCGCAGCGTCTAGTTCGGCAGCATCCCACAGGGACAAGACAGTGCCTACTAACTGCGCAAAGCATTCCGTCCAAGTGCGGTCGGCATTGGGCTTGCCCTCTGGGAGATGTTAGGTACATGAAATAGTCAAAGCCCACAGCTGGAAGGACAAGACATACGGGTGTTTTGGTCGTCAAGCTTAAGAAAGTAGCCCTCCTGGTAAAGTTTGTTGGAGTGGCTGTTTAGAAAGGTGAAGATGGGCTGCAACTCGGGGATGGTGTCCTCGTTGACATCCATGCGGGGCGGTTGGTATGCCTGGAGCATGGACAGCGGACGAGAGTTGCTGCGGCTTCGTGACCGGCTGTGGTCGGCGGCTGAGATGGGGGAACTTGTTACAGGCGAGCTGTCATGATCAACCCTCAATGCTGAAGAGGGTGCCGAGAAGGAGACGGGCGACGAGACGGCGCGGGAGTGGCCCCGGCGAAAGAAATCACTTTTGATGGCAGAGGGGTTCCCGCTTGCGTATGGGGACTTGTTGGCAGAGACGGTGCTGAGTCTGCGGGTTGGTGAGATTGACGGCGGCGGTGGAGACTCGTCGTCGAGAGGTTTCGGTTCGCCGGTGGTAGGTGAGTGCGAGCCAGAGAAGTGGGACATAAACGAGAGCACTTGGTAACGTAGTTAGCAGGGCAAGCGAGGACAGCAGAGGGCTGGGTTGGTCCACCAGCTAAGGCAGTGTAGAATGCAGGACAACAGTGATGGTCGTAGTGATGGTCGTAACGCGTGAGCGCAGGGTCTGGGCAGGGGATGCAGTGATGAATGGCCTTGGGCACCACTAGTGTACTGAGGCCAAATAACTGTGCAAGGTACTGTAAATGATAGATAGTGCGCTGGTGCTGAAGACGGAAGAAAGGGAATGGGCTGGTGCCGGTAGAGGGGACGATCCTTGGCAGAGCTAGGGAGGCCAAGGGAGGGTCGGTGACTGTGCAGATGAGGTCGTGAGTCGGGGGGTCTGGTGCCGGTCCTGGTCCCCATCGACATGCCTCCGTCGCCGACCGTCCAAAGGAGCTGCTGTTATAATCGAGGTACCTTGTACGCATCAACACCAATGAACAACAGCTCCTCTAGTGGCGAGCTGCCCTCTCTCCCACTGTACCATTTGGTGCGACCTCGTCCAGAAGCTCGTCTGTCCAGAGAGGCAACAATGCAACAGCACAGCCTCACACAGTGACTTTTGGAGTCGGTGGGTGCTGTTAGTCGCAGATCTGGCGCTGTCGGGCCCCACGTCCCAGCGCACTTTCGGGGGCGCTGCTAAAAGTTCCTGCCTGGAAAACGTTGCATGGACATCGTGGACGGTAAATCGGCAGCCCCCCAGTCCTGTGTAGACCCGTGAAAAGCAATCCACCAATACTCCATTTCAATGCACAGTCTGCAGTCTGCAAACAATACCGTTCCCACGCAATGCCGTTCTTCCTCGCAACAGGCGAGCTGGTCCAACTAGGATCAATGTTCTGCCAGATCCGTATTCCTGCAAACGACCAGCTCGTTTCCTTCATGGCCGAGTGGCTGCTGCCTGTTGAACCAAGAAAAGCCAAGCTCGTGTGGTCGGAATTTCTAGAGAGTCCAAGGTCATGGGGTGCCCGCATGCATTGTCGATGAGGAATTCCAGACATTTGGAACGGCTTGTTCGCACAAGACCACCTGTTGCGAGGGTGCGAGGGTACGAGGGTACGGCTAGGGTAGACACCGGTGACCATCACCACATCTCATCCGGGCTTCCGAACAATTTGGGGTTTCAAGATGAAAGAGACTCGAGATGACGAGAGGATTTAAAAGAAAAGTGAATACACACCACGATTTCGACCCATGATGTCGTGGGTATATTCCTTCAGCCTTCAAACAGCTCCTCTGCGCACGCTAGAGCTTGTGACCTGTGATGCCAGCTCCGGAATGCACAACGTGCTCGTGGCTCGGTGTAAGTGCAGCGAGACGGAAAACCACCAGCATTGAGTGGTGTCGGTGATGCTTCCGCCGTTGCCGGGTAGTAGTCGTAAACAGCCGGCCAGGTAACTATCAATGTGTGAAAGACGCAAGCAAGGAGGCCTGCGGAACAAAATTCTACAGCAGCGATGTTATGAGAGTCGGGACTCGGATACACAGCGAAAAGGAAGGCCTAACAGTCAGCAGGCGTGGTTGAGCAATGGCGTGGCCAAGTGACGAGGTTTTGTAGGCACGGTATGCGCGATATCCACTTTGACATGTAAATACGAGAGGGTGGAATGTCGTGCGCCAGAGGAACGGGGAAGGTCTCGGCGAGTCGGTGGTCGAGGACTGTATGAGTCGATGTTTGCGACAACCACTGACAAGTAGCCTCGCTTGGCAAATTACCCCTCTACAAGAGAAGATGGGCACTCTAGGCAGTTGGCGGTGGGAGAATCGCGACTTACAGAGTCGTGGGGGAAGATAGATTATGTACCCAAGGAGATGCGTGCTATACCTACGCGCAGCTCTTTCGGCTCTCTCCCTTCGCACGCGCTGTCGTACTCAGCAGCTCCGGCGTTTGGGACCTAGTGGCAGGGTGGTGGTGGGAAACGTCACGGAACAATCGGCCTTGGTTGGAATTAACGACAAGAATGACTAGGAAGTGTGTGTCTTCGCAGGGGACCCGATTCAGCGAGATCAAGGTCAGGCTTGTCAGAGAATCGGCTCCGTGTTTCGATGCGGATGAGCAGCGAGCCAAGGAGTTGAAGACACCGAGCAAGGAATGCCAGAAGGGCTGAGGAAGTGCGAATATTCACCAGACCCGGGAAAAGAAAGCGACATGAAGAGAACATTGAAAATAAGCCGACCGCCTTGCTTAGCAAAGGCTGGGCTGGCTGACATGTATCTCATGAGAGTGGAAAGCAGATCCAGTTTTACATCATTCTAATCTCTTTTTCGTCGTCAAGTTGACCTATTTCTCGCTCTAGCTCGAGACTCGGCAGCAAATCTCCTCGCACGCCAGCCGCAGGATATGGCAGCCGCGGGAGTTGGGGATGCACGTTGTAGTAGAATTGCGTGCGATCGTTGATGTGCCTGTCAAAAGGTGAATCGTTACGTCAGACTTCAGTTGGCATCAACAACTTCTAGT
This sequence comes from Xylariaceae sp. FL1272, assembly GCA_022432385.1. NCBI lineage: Eukaryota > Fungi > Ascomycota > Sordariomycetes > Xylariales > Xylariaceae > Xylariaceae sp. FL1272. The sequence continues at coordinate 36,791 of JAJJXC010000099.1, forward strand.
CTCGCCCACTACTCTGCCGCTATGCCTTTCATGGTCTCGGCCCATGCACCGTCAGAGCACCGTGTCTTGACTAGCATTGGCAGCCTGCAGGCTACTACATAAGGTAGGATTATATCATCATTCTCTGCCCTCGCCGCCCAGCAACTTGAAAACTGGCGAGGGCTCGGCGACAACGACCTACCTTATAGCCACGGCTGTGCAAAGGCTACCCTCTGCTCATTCTGAGTTAGGAGCAGTGATGAAAAAAGCGTTTGTCTTGTCATCTGGATGGAACTGGTGCAGTCGGAGCTGGCACCCGGTCTTTCGACTTGTATCACATTGTGCGCAGCGTTATCTTGTGATTGTCTTTTACACTATGGAGCTACAAGTATTGCCCATTAGGTGCGAGAATCAAGCTGCAACGGTGCAGGCTGCTCTGCAGTTTCCAATATGTACTTCATCATGTACTCAAGCGCTCGCAGTATCTGCCTCTGTGGGCAGGGATGGACGCTTTGGGCGAGGTACTTGCTTACACAATTTGCGAGATACGAAGAGCTCCCTTGGATTATCTCACATGCAGCATTTTATTTATACATTTCTACGCCGTGTGCCAGTCTTGAAATGGCCGGCATTCGACGTTACCTATGACTCGGGTTATGGACCTGGCTTTGGGGTGATTGCGGCCTCGAGCCAGCAATGCTGTCTCTCATGTCAGAACATGAAGGGCTTGTAGTGTTATAGTATGGCTAATGCATATCTCAGTATATATACACCGCTTTCTAGGGTTTCCGTTGACAGTACGGTCCTAATCGGAAAGAAATCACCTACGAGATGGTGCCACCAATGGAGGTCAGCGTCATGACGCGCCACTTTTCTCGTTGAGATCTGCATTGCACCTCCATGTGGGATAGACGGAGAATTAGACGCGTCATCAAACTGCAAGCTGCAAGTGCATAGCTATATATGTTCTGAGGAAATGAAATCTGGTGAGATGTTCAATGTATGATGTCAATCCTTCCTGATCAAAGATATGAAGACTGCTGGAGTGTAGGTACGTATGTAGGTAGGTAGGTATGTATGTATGTTCGAGCAGGGTGGGCAAGAATCGCAAGGACCACGGCTACGGGCAAGGCTGTCGAGGATTGTGGTAATTCTACATGTACGGTCTCGGTACGGTAGGTAAGGCAAGGATTGAATCCATGCCGAATTGGGGGCGTTCCCACGTTGCCGGGTACGACAATATGCGGCTAGTCTGCATCCTATTGAACAATTCGAGATGTGAAGGTCGACGTCGGTGGCCTCGGCCCTCATCAGAATGCAGGTGGCTTTTGACCATGGAGAAGAATCGCTAGATAGATGTAGGTACATACGCTACCAAACTAGAAGATTTATGCAATGTCAAGACGAGCAGGTGTTTGGTCGGGTACAGCAGGCATCAAACGGCCCAGAAGACCTCGGACACGGGCGACAGTTTTAGGTGGTTGCCACGGTCTCCGGGCGCATATTGGCCGTAATGGGAACAGCTATTGTGCAGTGTGCTGTTGGTTTTTATTTTCACCACACGCCGCTTATCGGACTTCCACGGACCATGCAATAGACACCACCTGCACTCCCAGCATGTCGCCACACCACGTCTCAACTCAACCTATCTCTGAAGCACCATCATTCTGTCACCCACGCCAGCGTCTGTCCCTTACACCACCAGCGCTGTCGCCTCGGATCTCTCATCTGCGCCCCGGCTGCCTCGCGCCCGTACCGCTCTGAGTCTGGAGGGGCGCGCATCGCCGGGATGAGGCGGCAACCAGCCTGGGCCTCTGTCGTTTGTCCGGCGAGACAGTCATCGCTCGCGCACATCTGCGCGACACCATCAAGTCGCATCTCCTATCCCCCGACGCGGAACCGTGCATTCATCTCCACCCCCCGAGTCGCCGATGCCACTAGCCCGGGCTCCGCATCCTCGAACGCCCCTCCGCCGAGTCCAACACCTCCCTTCCGCTTCGAGACCGGCCTTGCGCTCTTCGCCAAACGCACCCCCAGGCCCTTTCCTCCACCCTTCCTCTCTCCGCCCTCTGGCTCTTTCTCCGATCCGCTGAGCACGTATCACCAGAGTCGCGACAGGCGGGCCTTCGTCCACGGCGAGATAATCCGGGGCTGGACCAACGGAGATGACGCCGTCTACGCCAACGACCACTTCATTTGCGCCAACGATGGCGTCGGTGCTTGGTCTGCGCGCCCAAGAGGCCATGCTGGGTAATACACTCTTAGCCTACACCTTTTCCTTACGTCGCTTTCACTGACATTCGCCCAAGTCTGTGGTCTAGGCTGATATTGCACTTCTGGGTCTCGGCCATGGAGGAGGACATGGCCATTACTCGGTCGCCCCAGCATTCATACAAGCCAGATCCGAGGCGATATCTGCAAGAGGCATACGAGCGTACCATCGAGGCTACGTCAGGGCCGGGCGATTGCCAAGGCACCACAACAGCCTCTGGCGCGCAGCTCTTTTACAAGGGAGATGTGATCAATGCGCCATCATCCGTGCTCCCGCTTCTCTATGTCACCAACATCGGTGATTCTCAGGTCATGGTCGTCCGCACCAAGACTCAGAAGATGATTTACAAATCGCAGGAGCAGTGGCATTGGTTTGACTGTCCTCGACAGCTCGGCACCAACAGCCCGGATACGCCGCTGGAGAATGCCGTTGTCGACACCGTGGAGCTTAGCGAGGGGGACATCGTGCTTGCCATGTCTGACGGTGTGATCGACAATCTGTGGGACCACGAGATCGTGGAGAATGTTACGAAAAGTGTACAACGATGGGAGGCGGGCGAAGGTGGCTCGGCCAGCGGCGACCGCTCCACTGGCGCCAATGGTCGTATGACTTTTGTGGCCGAGGAGCTTGTCAGCGCGGCTAAAGCCATCGCAAACGACCCCTTCGCAGAAAGCCCATTCATGGAACATGCCATCGAGGAAGGCCTAGCAAGTGAGGGAGGTGAGTCTGCGCTTCCGATGATTACACCCAATTCATGGCAGAACCTAACTATTGCAGGTAAACCCGATGATATCAGTGTCGTGGCTGCATTATGTCAGCGCACGACGCTGTAGGTCGATATGCGTCCCAGATATGTTCACATAATTTCTCAGATCAATTAGAATCACTAGGCTAGGCGTTAGGAGCGAGAAAGTGATAGCAGCGAGGCGTTATAAATGTATTATAGACAGTCACCATAGGAAACGGGGCTTGGTGAAAACAGTCTCAAGTGGACCTTGGCGTTTTGCATTGGTAGGCGTTGAGGGCAGAAATATGATCAAACATGCCGAACAATGATTGAGACATGCACGATGGTCATTATACAAACGAAATGTGGGACTACATCTCTCTATAGTCTGGGCGATGTTTCTAGGCGTAAGTTGTGATATATACTCTTCTCAAATATTTCACCTGTGTTCTAAGGTTAGCTTTGCTTTTAGGAATTTCTCAACTTTGGGAGATTTATGCTTGTAGCCTAGATGCAAAACTTTGACTCTCAAAGCGTACAGAGGAGGGAGTAACTTGTAAGAGAGCAATGAGCAACAACGTACAGAACTGTCCAACCTTGGGATCCCCTGGAGGATAGAGTTGTCCAGCGTAAAGCCCGCACAGGTTTGCTTTCCGGTCCACGAACTATTTCACAAGAAGTCAGTGACATAGGCGAGTGTGACTAAATTTACACCCCGAAGAGACTGTCATGCTTAGGAACAGGGGAAAGTCACCCATTCAAGATTCGGTAGCCCCGTCCACGTCATTGATCCAGCAAGTCGGCCACCGGGTACATCGTCTTCGTTGACAATACCGCCCAACCCCCAGTTTTTGAGGACAGGCTTAGGCAAATTTCCCATCCCTCTTCGCGCTTCATCGAACTGTAGAAGCCTGTTCAGAGCTCCTTTAGCTTTCTCGGTGAGACATCCCCTAAAGAACTCATCGACACCGGCCCTGCTCAACAACTTTTGATCTTCATCAGTCGTAAGAATTGCTGCAAGAACTTTCATGTAATCCACGGGGGTACCGTAGAGACCTAATCCACCAAAACAACCTCCTCTCTCGTCTAGTGGGAAGAAAGGCCCTGTGTTAGCTATTCCTTGACAGTTTACCATGCAGCAGTGCTGCGGTTGTCGCGGCAGAGGCCTGCGTTTTAATATCCGGTAGGTATGGTACTTACTACAAAAAGAATCAGCACGATGTCATAGGAGTGAAACGCAGTACCAATAGAATCCCGCGAACTCTCTTCGTACCTAGCTTGGGCTCGAGCATAACTGCGTATGACTTTCGCTGGATTCTTCGGATCCCGCTTGCTCATGTCCACAAGCCTAGCTTGTAAATCCGGACGCGTATGTAAACGGCTAGAGAAAACAATATCTCGCGCCCCAACTTGTCTAAAGATATTATCCTCGAAATATTGCTGTAAGCTCATACCGTTGACACGTTCAACGGCAACACCAGCCCAATCAATCCCTGCGCCATAACACCATGAGTCCCCAGGCTCGAAGACAAGCGGATATCCGTACCGAGCTTCAACTGTATTCGCCCGATTAGACACTGTACGATGCCATTTGTGCCATTTCAAGAGCTTGGGATGCGTCTCATCGTACGCAAGCCCTGAAGAATGGTTGAGCAAACAGCGTAGAGTGATGGGTATTGAGTGTGGCACAAGGACGGGACTACCGTCATCGTTGAAGCACTTAATGACCGGTAAGGATTTGAACTCTGGAAGTACATCGTAGATGGATTCGTCGAGACTCAGGAGACCGCGCTCAACACACTGCATTGCTGCCAGCGATGTGACTACTTTCGTGCAGGATGCGATCCACATCACGGAGTCGAGCTTCAGAGGTGACTGGTCGGCGCCTGCGGAACGCTTGCCAAAGGCTTTCCCGTATGAGAAGCTTCCTGTAACTAAATATCAGTAACTGGAAACTGAGTGCACAACGAAGTCATACTGACCATCTCCATTTGTAGCTATTAAGACAGCGCCCGGTATCTCTTCGTTGCCGCAAGCGCTTTCAAGTGCTTCCTCAAAGGACTCCATTGCCATTAGGCACTCTTGAAGAATTCACCGTCAATGCGACAATCAGGTCTCGGCTATTGTTGTCCGTGTCATAGTAACATTTATTCCTGAGTTGCTGAAACCTCGGCATTTGTAATGTGGGGTACCGCTAACTAACTACATGTAAGGTCTAGCTAGGTAGGTTCGTTCCTGACCTCCTCAGCTACTGAAGATGCGTTAAATGAACCTATATTCAAGAAGTGACCAGGAATCAATCGATGGACTTATATACTCCGTGACATGCGGCAACAACCATCTAGCTAACCTTCGCCCATAAAGCTACTGCGGCCTCTATGGCATTATATTACATAAGCCTTGCCATATAATGGCTCATAGGTATTCTTTTGATGAATAAGCCACAAAGCATGCACTTTGCTTCGTACTTGTTGCGTTAGGTAGAAAATAGCTCCCAATCTCAGTGGCATTCCATTTAGCAGAATTAATGAGCCACATCGCTATTTAGACTACCCGGTCTCATTCGAAACTTTCAGCGTTTGTAGAATAAAGAACAGATATATACAAAGCCGGCTTGAGATAAATTCAGCCCAAGCAGCTAGTTATTTCATTTTCTTCTCTACTGAGATCGGATACTTGTCTAGGCTTTCGTACCATTGAATCGCGCTACCAATCTTAAGAAGAGATGAGTTTTAAAAGTGCTAAAGAGAATGTCGCGGGATTCTTGGGTGGGTCTTACCAAAAATGCTAAAGACCCGATGAAAGTTGCATAGACAGAGACATAAGAGGCGGTCTCGTTTTCACTCGCGAATCCCAATCTAAATGTATGAAGCGTACATTGTCAGCTCTGTTTACCGAGCCTCTTGAAGACACGCCAGCTTATCCCCTCAACATTAACGCAAGGTGTCTACTCACTGTCGTACGTTAGCTTTTGTACCAGAGTCATCTGCAACGATACATGGGAAAACGGGGATCAGGGCAGGAAGACCACACTCACCGCTCCACAAAGAGTGAATCCAAGGGCACCGACGAGATTCCAGAAGCCAATGTGCCAACCTAGAACTGTAGGAGCAATGATATACCATTTGGACTGTGTCTCTACCATGAACAGCCACGAGGAGATGATAAAACCTGTGCCGCCAATCACCTTGCAAGACGTCAGTTCTGACTTGAAAACTGGCATTCCACGCTTGCAGATACACACCTGGGTTGACCAGTAGGCTCCATTAGTTGCACGGACGGAGAGACTCTCATAGATGGGACTCAGACTTGTGAAACCAGCGATCCAGAATATAGTCGCTCCGATGAATTGGGATAGGCAAGCAAGAAAGCCAAGTTCCCGAAAATAGTGTGTCTTTAACTCATGCCAGGTTGGCCACCACTCCCAAGTTCTACCGTGGTTCTCTTTCTCCGACGATGTCGGGTCTGAGAGGAATTTCTGTTTGACTGAATGATGGTGATCACACTCTTCGGGCGCCGGGCGAAGCAAAACCCCGCGACTTTCAAAAGCCTCCTCGAGTGCCCATCCGAAGCAGTCGGTCTTGTTCTCGTTCACTGCTTCTAGCATCAAGAGTATAGAGCCGAATTCGAAAACTGTCGCCCCAATGAATGCCGTAATACCACCTCCCGTGGTGACTTCGCCGCTGAACCTTGTAGAAGGATACTGGACTGGGAGCCATACGAAGAAACCGTTGATGACCCAGATTACAGAACCTACCGGCAACACCAAACCATTATTAGGCCAATGTATTGGTAGACAGGAAACTCTTCGCCTCCGGGGAGTGTTTGGTTTGGTTTGGTTTGGGTTGGGGTTTGGGGTTTGGGTGAAAACGTACCCAAAGTAAAAATCAACGCGACATCGTAACTGACATCCCACTGGCCATAAAGTCTCAGTAACGTGGTACGCACCTAAGGTCTGAATGCGCGGAAGATTTCCCATGCGACTGAAATCGTCACATATCACCACCAACTTGTATCGTTGAGTGGCTGATCGAGAGATGAAGACGGTGATTACGCACCACGGGATACCTGACAAACATCTTTCCAATACCGCGCATACTTTCTCTCAGTGTATCAGTAGCATGGGGGTGATTCAGGCTGTGCCTAGCAACGTGATCCTCAGCGATCTAGTAGCGAGAAAGATTTCGCGTTAGTAAATCTTGTTCATTTTATCGGGTAGGGCCCCATGTTCCCAGACGGAGGCAGTTGTTTGTACCGAGTATCTGACAGAGGCTACTTACTGCAAACAATGTGAAGTTAGAAGATGCCTCAGAAATGCAACAAAAGAGTGACTCGCGTGGGGATCTTTTTATACATACCTAGAATGGCATGACGGCCTTTTCGATTATCTCGAGACCGCCATAGATGGTAGATTCCTGCGCTCCCCCAGACATCTTCATCGGGAGGGCCGCCGCTCTTGGCCCCGTTGACTGCCGGCTTGGCACCTGGGGATCCAGTGGCTTTCACATATCGAGTTGTTGGGTTTAGAAAACCAAAAGGACCTTTGGAGTTCGTAGTATTATTCCGAGCCATATCGAACTGCAAACGGTAGTTGACTGAATGGGTTGTCTGTGCAAATGGGTGACGTCGTCGACGCACTACCGACGCGATTCGGGGGCCAGGGTTTCGCGCGTCGGCAACGACGGGATATCAAATGAACCAAGGAAACGCAGGGCTAAGTTAGAAACAACCTAGTGACAGCGTTCCAAAGAATGATGATCAAGTGCCCGAATCGGACTTAAAACAGTTGTCGAAAAAGAAACTTTGTAGGTGAAGGAAAATACATGATTCAACCACCAATTCAATATAAAGCGAAGTGTGCCAAGTCTTAGGAGTTCAAGGAACATTGAATGTTACCTACCTGTAAGGCACCGTACGGTCCGTTTATCTCAGGTGCCTCAGACTGCAATTCAGCACTGTGGCTGCGCCGCACCCTCGCCGCACCCTCTTTACTCGCTGAATTGCAGTCTGAGGACAGCATGTAGAAATCGGCATGTGCCACCTCCGTCTCAGCCATACATTAAGACCCGAGCGTTGCCCGAATTTTAATTGGTCGCGATACCGTAAAGTACGAGCTTCGGCTAGAATAGAATTTTTGATTTTTTTCCCGAACGCCGATTATTATATGCTGTCTTTAAACTAGAAATCAGGTTTAAAATTAAGGTGGGGCGGGGTGTAACTAAGGGTGTGGCTAGCATTCTTACTTTAAAGCATATAAAATAACAGTTTGTATTTAATCCTTTATTTAATTATATTACGTTTATTTATATTAAAGGTTTTATATTTTTATTATATTAAAACTATATATATATTATAAAAATAATAAACTTAAAACAATAATAATAAACTTAAAAAAATATAATAAATATAATTATAACTGTATTTTTAGTAATAAAAATAGTTATAATATTAGGACCATTTTTTATACAGACGTAGTGTAACTACGGGTGTATATAGACTATAAGGAATAATTATTAATTAATAATAAAAAACGTAAAAGCGGTTTTTATAAATAGCTATAGACTAAGATTTAATAAGGCGGTATTTTATGTAATTAATAACTGCTTTATAATTAACGGCTTTTATTAATATAAGTAATAACTTTATATATTAAAGTTAATATATTAATATATATATATACGTATTAATACTAATAGCTTTTTTATTTTTAACATATAAAGCTATTACTGACTATTTAATATTATAATATATAGCTTTATATTAATATATTGTTTTATATTTTATATATATATATATAATATAATATTAATATATTTTTATTAATATTTTTTATTTTTATATTTATATTTTATAATATATTATAATATTTTAAGCATAAAAATTTTAATAACGCTATTTTTGCTATTATTTTTAAAATCGAACTAATTGTTACGTCTAGATTATATTAAGAGGCAGGGCTCTAGTATAGGTACCAACTGTATATTAATAATAAAGTAAAGAAGAAAAAAGGGCTATATATAGGTAAAGTGGCAAACAAGCTTTATATAGGGTGCTAAGGCGGTAAGAAATAGCAGTAATAATAAAAGAAATAAAGGGTGCTATAGGGTAAAGATATTATAAAATAAGTTACGTCACTACTTCTTTATAAAATCCCACGCGGAAGTAAAAATTAACCGCGGAAATAGGAGTCCGTAAAGTAAAAAAAATAATATTACCGTATGGCGCTTAACGGGTCGTTAAAAAAACCTATCGTAACTTAACTAGAATCGGGTTCGAACAGTATATTTTAAATAAAAAAAGGATATTTTTAAAAAATCAAACAATTTACCGCTATATTAAAAGCTTTCTAATTTTAATACGGCTCGTGCGTTATTTTACGCTAGTTAGTAATCCTGTAATAAAGCTTATATATATAAGTCTATTTTTTTAATTATATTTTTTTAACATAATTTAAAAAGTTTTAAATTTAACGTTTTTTCGTTATTTTTATTAATAAACGGGTTTAATTATTTGATCTCGGCTATTATTTTATAGCAATAGTCAATTTTATTAAATTTATCGTAACCGCGTTTAGCAGCTAATTGCAGTTTTATTGTCGTCGAGGTAAAAAAGGTCAAACCGGTTATTTTTAACGGCTTTTAGTTAGTTATCTAGTTTTTTCAAAAAATTTACAAAGTTTAAATATTTGTTATAAAACTTTTTAATAAATTACGCTAAGTTTTTTAAGTTTTTAACATAGATCTATACGTTATTAAAATTTTATCTAATTTAATCGACTTAATATTAAAGTTTATAGTAATAAAGTCGTAAAATACGTATTTTTTTAACTTTTTATTCCAAAGGTTTATTAAAGTCAACTTTTTTACTTTTTAATTCGGGTGGCTTTTAGCCCGGTAAAAAGTTATTAAAATAAAACCGTAATTTATTAACGTAGTATCGGTTATTACAAAACTAGTAATCCGGTACTTCGAGTTAATAAGTATAAGGTTTTGTTTTTTTTAAAATTTTAAAATGTTATCGTATTATTAGGAAATTAAGTTTGTCCGTCGGCTTATTAGTCTTTTAAAACTAACGCTTTTTCGTAATATATACGCGATTTCTGACGTCGAAATCTGGTTTACGGCGATGTCTGTTTTCTTTTCGCGCTATCGTGTTTTAAGAACGCGTTATAGTTTGTTAAACAAAAGCAACAGCGTCGGCGATGCTTTTTATTATTTTTTAAGCGTTTTTTTACTAAGTTTATCTCGTAACGTAACGTCCGTCCAGTTTATTGTCCTCTGCTCTTAGTTAAAATAGTTCGGCATAAAATAATTAAATAAGATTTTATAAAATTATAAACCTATTAAATTATAAAAAACGCTAATTATAACATACTTTATAGCCGGTATTAATCGGTTTTAATTATTTTAGTAATAATTATAAAACGGTTTTAAACGTTAATCGGTATATTCGTTAAAGATTTTAACGCTACTAACTATTTTATAATGTTTTAAAAAAACAAGCTACTAGTTTATACCGAAAATATTATATATTTTTTATTAAAAACAAAATACGAATTATAGTTTTTAATCCGAAACTATCGTTAAAAATAAGCCAAAAACTTTATATAAACTTTCGTAATATATTTACGCAACGTTTTAAAATATCGCGTTACGTTTACATAAAATATTTTAAAATTATTTAAAAAACTTATTAATTATAACGAATATATTATTATAGCCGTTTTTAATTATAGGTCTTGCTTTTAAATTAATAACAAAATGCTAAAATAGTTTATCGAAAACAAAAAGTAGTTAAAAAAAACCTAGCGTTTTATTTTTAAAAACTTTTACGGACTTATAACTATAATTAATAATAAACGTATTAATATTTTTAGCTATTTTAAGCTACTAATATTATTTTACGATTAGTTTCTAAATTTTGTTATAACTTAAATAAAAAGTCGTAATAATACTATAGATTTTACGTATTAAACAAGTTTTTAAGTTATTAACGTTTAAAACTGTAATACGGTTTTTATATATCGTTAAACCGGATAAATATTTTTAATTATCGTATACATTTATTTTAGCTCGTTTATAATAAAATAAAAAGTCGTTATATAAACGATTTTACGCAAAAATTTCGTCGATAAAATAAGCTTTAAAGCCTATAAATACTAAAAATATATCTATTAATAAAATATATATTATTATAAAGCAAATTTAAAAGCTTTTAAAAATAAATTCGTTTAAAAATTTAGACCGGTTTATGGGTTTAAAAAGTTATATAGTACATATAGCGTTTTTTTTTTTTGCTTTAAAGTTTTTATCTTTTTTTTTAATTAAAATAAAATATTTACAACAAAGTTTTCCGATCCGGAGCGATATATAATAACAAAATTATATTAAAATAACAGCTTGGCCTATTTTATTTATTAAAAGTTCAATTTTTTAATGGTTATAAAATATTAAAACGCGTTATAATCGGTAATAATTAAAAAAAAAAGCTTTTTTATTATTTAATTAATTTTAATCGCTATATTAAAAACGATTTTATTATAGTAAGCATTTTTTTATTATATATACCGTAGTTTAATTTAACGTTGGTTATCGTTTTTTAAAAAAAAGCTATAAAATGCTAAAGTCCGTTATTGCTTAATTGCGAAAAAGCGCTAAAATAAACGCCGTCGGACGAGTTTATTTCGATTTTAGTTTGCTAACGGTAGTTATAATAACGAAATATCGAAATAAAGGTTAAACAAGTTTTAAAGTCGTTAAATATAACGTAGCATTTTTTATTAAAAACAAAAAAAGTATTTTTATAAGTTAAGTTATTAAAAAGCTTTATTTTACGGCTAAAATCGGAGATAAATTATTTATAAAAGTTATAAAATCCTAAAAACGAACGGACTTTTTTAATATTTTTTAACGTGTTTTAATCCCGGATTATTATAATTTTATTAAGGTTTATTTTAATACTATTACGTTTTACGATAAATCCGAAATATTTAGTTTCGGTAACGTAAAATTTATATTTTTTTAGGTCGGCTTAAAAACTAGTTTTAATTAGTCGATCGAATATTTTACGGATATACTTTTAATATTTTTTAATTGTATTTAAAAAAATTAAAATATCGTCGATATAAACGTTATAAAAATCGTTTAAATAATCGAAAAAAGTTTTGTTAATATATTTTTAAAAAATCGTAAAACTATTTGTTAGCCCGAAAAATATAATAAAATATTTAAACTGTCCGAATTTAGTTTTAAATACTATAAGGTCTTCCGATTTATTAATAATACGTATTCGATAAAACGTTTAATATATATTTAATTTAATAAAGATCTTAAACTTTAAAATTTTCGAAAACGTTTTATCGATATGGAGTAAAAAATAAAAGTTTTTTTTTATTATAGCGTTTAGTTTGTAGTCATTAACGTAAAAACAGAATCTTTTTTTTAGTTTAAATATTATAAAAACCGGAAAAGCTTAAAAAATGCTGCTAAAAACGATAAAGCTTTTATAAACGTTTTCGGTAATGTACTTTCGCATAGTTTTAAGCTTTTTTAGCGATATTTTATATATAAAGTAGTAGCCGATATTATTGCTACTTTTGCCTTTAAATAGTTTTATTTTATAGTCGTAAAGTCGTTTGCCGGCAAGTTAATCGGAGTTTATTTTGCTAAACGTGCGAAAATAAAGTCTATAAATATTAAAAACTATGTTTTAAGCTTTATTACGGAGTTTTTAAGATTTTTTATTAAAAAAAAAAGCGTCGGCTTTTTTTTTTATTAATTTTTGTTTATTTTAAATTAAGCGGTCGATTTTGTTTAAAAAAAATATAAAAACTTTGCTTATCGAATATGTTTTTTTTATTTTTTAAATTGCGTTTTTGCAAAATTTTAAAAATTAAAATATTAACGGTTATATAGTTGTTTAATAATCGGTATTTATACTATTTAATAAAATTTCCCCTTATAATATACGGTCTGTATTAATTAATATTAAATAAAGCTTAATAAAAAATTAGCTTTAGTTTTAAAAGAAAGTCGTTATTAAATTCGTACGAAAACTGCGTTTTTATCTTCTAAATAACGTAATTTACCGGGTTACTCGGCGTTTTTACGCAAAATAGTAACTTATATAAAAGTTTAAATAGTTTTTTACAATAAACTAGTTTACCGTTATATATTAAATATTACGTTAATTAAAAAGCTTTGTTTATAAAAATAATATAGCTTATAAATAAAGGAAATAAGTTTTTTAAAAAAAAAAGTTATTAACGTTTAAAATTAGAAAAAATATCGTAATTTGCAAAAAAAGTCTTTTTAATAATAATATTTAAATTTATATTAATAACGAAAAAAAATTACTAAAAAAACTTTCGTTTTTATATAATAAAGTTAATATATAACGCGTTTTTTATAATTTGTTTTTTTTAGCTATTATAGCTTAAGATATTATAAGAAAAGAAATCCCGGTTATAATCGATTTTAAGTTTTTTTTTTAATAATTTAACGAAATATCGGTTTATAAAAAAGTAGCTAGTAATTCCTGTATTAATAAAAATATATTTAGCAATAAAAAACAGTCCATTTATTGTTATAAAACTATAAACAGTAAATTAGTCACTTCCTAAAAATCGGAAGTCGATATAAGCTAAAATAACGTTTTTTATTAAAGCTAGCATGCTTTTCGGTTTATTTAGTTTCGTTAATATAATTTTTAAAAAAAAGTTTTTATTATTTAAAGCTAGTTTTTTTCCGAATTATTATTTTTAAATACGCTTTTAGCCGAAAGCTAATAAAAAGTAAAATAAGCGTTAATTACGCTAACGTAAATAGCGGCTTTATCGAAATAGTTATAAAAAATATAGTCTGTTTTTTTATAGTTAAAATATTTACTCTTACGTATAAATTAGGCTATTTGCTTAAAAATAAAACAGAAAGTACGTTTTGAAATAAAAGTACTAATAAAAATATAAATATAATTTAGCTATTACGTATAAAAAGTTAAAAAAGGGCCTCCGCGACCGTAAAATATAATATTATTGTTATTACGGCTATTTCGGTTATTACTTTTAATAGCTACGTATTATTTATAGGAATCTTCGTCGTTACGACTAAAATTATAGCAAAACGTTTTATAATATTTAGCGAAAGCGTTAAAGCTAATATTATTATTAAAGCGCTAAGTAATAACTAAGTTTTTAATTTTATTAAACAATTTTTTATAAAATTTTTTTTTTAGTCGCCGCGGGAAAGCCGGCGCTCGCTAGCGTAACGGACAAAGTTATTGTAAAAAGTCTAATACTTGCTTAGGCCAAATTTTTTAAAAAAAAGTTCTTCGAACTTTTATCGGGCTTTTTAAACGCGATTAAGGTTTTGGTATTTTATTTTAAAATAGTCGATTAAAGCTTTAAAAATTTAAATCTTATTAAAATTATTACGATTTTTGAAATAAAAAGCAAAATTATAGGCGGCGTCGCCAATTAAGTAAGATTATACGTTAATTATCTTAGCCTTTTTATTAAAAAACTAATCGTTATTTGTTTTTAGCTTGTTTTTTTATATTCGAAGCTAAACTTCGAATTCGATTTCGTTTTTTTCGTAATTAAAGCTTTAATACTTAAATACATTAATTTTGGCAAAGCGCCGAAAAGCAAAAGTGCTATTTGTTATAGTTTGCAATACGTTAAAAACGCTATAATTTTAAAGCATTAAGTTAATCGCGAGCTAATTAGCATTATTAAGCTTGTTTTCGGTTTTTTTAAAACGTTTTTAAAAAAACGTGTACTTAGCCGTAAAATTAGCCAAAGTTTGTTTATTATTATTAGTTACATTAGTAAAAGCACCGCCGACGGCACGGACTTAAAACTTTATAGCGCTAATGCTAAAGTTTAAAACTATAGCCTAACGGTAAAAGTTATTGACTTGTTTTTCGTAAATAACGCAAAAAAGAAAACAATATTTGATTTTTTACTAAAAAACAGTAGCGTTTATTTAAAAATACTTTTTAAAACTTTTAAAGTTTAAAATATTAACGTACTTATTAAAAGCAGCTTTGCCGGATTTAGTAACGGCGGAAAAAAAGGCGGCTAAAGTTTTGTTTTTATTTTTAATAGCGTAAAATCCGGCTATAATATCGATTTTAAAAAAAAGGTTGTTTATAAAAACTTTAAAAGTAGTTTTATAGCAACTGTTTTTATATTTATTAAAAAAGATATATACTTTAAAATCGTTAAACGTAATAAAGGCTTTTTTATTTTCGTCGTCGTTATTACTAAAAGTATTAATATAGGCAAAGTTATAAAAAGGCTTAAAAATATTTACGACAGCGTTAAATATACGTCGAAAGTAAATATAGTCAAGCTTTTTAAGTTTAAAGAAAACTTTAACGAAGTCTTCGATTAAAAAGCAAACTTCTTTAACAGCTTTAACGCAGGCGGTCTTTTTAGCAGCTTTTTTTATTTCGTCGCAAATTAATTTATCGATTTTTATCGGGTTATAATAGTTTTAATCTAGTTTTAATTCTAGTTAACCTTATTATTATTACGTTTAGATTACATTAAAAAACAAAGCTCTAATATAGGTATTAACTATATATTAATAGTAAAAAAAAAAAAAAAAGGGGCTATATATAAATAAAATAACAAGCAAGCTTTATATAAGGTGCCAAAGCGGTAAAAGGTAGCAGTAATAATAAAGGAGATAAAGGGTGCTACAGGGTAAGGGTGCTATAAGGTAGGTTACGTCACTCTAACGTTAAAAATATTGTATTTAATTTTAAATATTACTTATTTAATTAATTTTTTACGTTTAACCGATTTTATAACTTTAATAACTATTTTATTATTATTAATAAACTTTTTAAAAACTTTATTAAATACTGTTTTTATTATAACGTTAATGAAATTATTATTACTATTAATTTATTATATTTTAATAATTTCGCTTTGTTTATATAATATTTATAAAGTTATAATATTTATTATAAAGCGTTTTTCGGTAATAGTATTAAATTTAATAATAGCTTTATATAAAAAATATAAATCGGTATATATAACGATAAAAACGTTTGTTATATTAATATTTTTATATACATAGGTTATTATTTTTATTATTTAATTAATTATAATAGCGATATAATAGCTTATATTAAAGCTATAAACTATGCCGTATATTTTAAAAACAAAAACTAATTTTATAATTTGTTTATATTTAATTAAAAACTAATATATAATATTATTAGTAATTTCGGTAATAAAATGCTATATATAATATATAATAAAACGTTTGTTTATTAAAATAATAATATAGTTTATTTAAGAATTTAAATTTTTATTATTTATAAATAAAGCGTTTATATAAATAAAAATTTTTAAAATGTTTAAATTAAAATTAATATAAACTAAACTGCGTATTATATTTTTTATTTATTATTATAATTAAGCGTTTAAAGCTTTATAATCGTTTTTTTAAAAGCTATAGTTTTATTAAAGGCCGCTAAGCTTTACTATATAATAGTTAAAGTAAACGTTATTATAGTAAAAAATAAATTAATTAATTAAGAATCTAAGACTAAAAGCATAAAATACTTAAAAGTTTGACTATATAAAAGTAAAGGATTGCTATAACTAAGCTAAGGCTTACGTACGGTTGGCCTATAACAAGTCCCCCTTAATATAAAAAAAAAATGCTTATTCCTAAATATATAAACCTTATTCTTAATTTAGCGTGTACTTAATCTATTATAGGTTAATATTTTTTAAGCGACTGTATCCTAATTTTTACCGAAATTAACGCGAAGCTTTATTGCTAAATAATCTTTTTCGAATGCTTTATAAACTTTGTCCTCCGATTGCTATTTTTATACTATGTTTTTATATTTATAAACTTTTTAAACGTTTTTTTTTTAATAAATAACGATCGTAGCTTTAATTTTAATTAATTAACGTTTGCTTTTTTAGTATTAATAATAAACGAAAATTTGTTTTTTTATATAAACAAAAGTTTTAAAACGTTTAAAATATTAATATTAAAACTAGGCTTCGTTATAAAAATCGTTAGTTTTATAATAAAAGTAATAAATCCTTTATTTAAAAAGGTTATATTAAAAAGAGTTAAAAACGATTAGCTAATTTTTAACTTTTTTATTTTTTTTTTTAATTTTTAACTATAAATATATAACCTTTTATTTAATTTTTAGCTTTTTTTACGTATTGAAAAATCTTAGCGTTTTTAATAAAAAAGTCGTTAATAGTTCTATTAATTTTATTATTAACTCGTTTTAAAAAGTTTTAAAACGTAGTTTTATCTTTATTTTTATCGCCGTTTTATAAAGCGTTTACATCGTTATAAAAATTAATAAAAAAGTTTTTTTAATTATTAAAACGTTTTATATATTAAATAACTTTGTTAAAAATTTTAATAAGCTTTATATTATTTTAAATTATTATCGCGCGATTTTTTTAAATAATACGCTTGTTAAAAAAAAATCGCAATAGTTTTATTTTAATAAATATCCCGGCTATACGGCTATTT